>JASDQU010354457.1:0-11117 GCA_032191745.1 Picea mariana
CAATGGAGTGATGAAGTGATTCTCCGGTCGCGGTGTGAAGTTGACAGATTTGGGATGGCCGCATGTTGGCAACGTCAACCTCTGAACAAGATTTTCCTTTGATATTTTTAACATTTTTTTTACTGAAATATCAATTTTTTAATCCGGCTATCAAAACAACGCTCTGGAACACAAAGGATTCATATTCATCAAAATTTTGGGCAACAGATATGTCCATTGGATGGCTATGGTGGATGGCGTCCTTGGGATGATCAAAGAAGGGGAACATGGCATCCAGATCAGTGTCAATTTCCATGTTCTCACTCTGAATTTTCGGGTCTTCTACCTGGGCCACATTTTTTTTTCTCTTCTTCTCCACTGGAAGCTTGTGATAACTATCAATTTTAGAGTGAGGAGGGTCGTTATCTCCTCCTCCGTTTGAATAATTTTGGGTTTCTTTGTTGCTATGATGGGCCGTTCGAGCGATGCTCCAGGATGTCGTACTTTTTGGAGTGGTATTTGTGGATTGAACACTCTTTTCACTGGGGTCTTTCCCCTGTTGCATGTATAATTTGGTGCAACTTTGCACTATCTCTATGTTGTCGGCATCAGAGGCAAGCCCGTGACTATCTCTATTTTTGGGCAGGTGTTTATTTACAAAACAATCGCCGAGGACAATTGAATGTAAATGTTGTCTAAAAATATTATAGGGGTCGAATCCTTTTATGTGTTCATCATATCTGAGGTTGGAGATACTAAAATGTGCTGCGAAATCATCAAATTTGTTGATGTTTTTCAACACGAACTCCCCTATTTTCCAAGGCAAAGGAATGAACTATTTTTTTTTCTTCCTTTGGAATAGATGGAACTAATAGTTGTATTGTCATGCTACTTCTACAATAAAAATTATGTCCGTAATGTGACATGGAAGGAGATCAGGTTGTTCCATGGAGCCAAAAATTCTTATGACAGTGAAATTATACAAATGTTGGACTGTTCCCTTTTTGTCCAAAAAATTAGTTGCCTGTTCAGATAAGCGGGGAGCATTTTCTCCTAACAAGAAAAGTTTGAAAACAGACAGGAAGCCATTAAAAACTCATAAAAATAGTGGGAAGCCTTGTGCTTCCACAAGGCCTAGTACCAGAACATTACTGGGTGGAAATCGTAGTTGACATTCTTGGATAGAGAGAGTTGTGGAAATCAACAAAAATGTGCTATTGCAAAAACTAAATAGGATGACATATAAAATTTCTTTCCCCTTTTGTAGCTTGACAATTGGGAAGAGATTTCATAAGAAATTATCCTTCCCCAATCAAAAATGGCTTGTTCGTTAACTGTGAAATACAAAATGTAAAGAGCCATGCGGGAAACAGTGGTTGTGGATTCCTGTCCCGTTATTCTTGTAAACAGCCAGGCAATTTCGCGAAAAGGATTTTTAAATGAACTAACCTGCCTGCTTGTAATGTCTTGAGGAACTAGATCTGGGTTTTCCAAAAAAAGGGGCAAGAGGTCCAATCCGTTATTATGCTTTGCTAGGAACTGTTTGCAATCTTATCCTTTGAACGTCAATGTTGGCTCGGGCAATTTCATCATCTGCCGAAAGAGCTGAGGTGACAAAGAAACAGAAGAGCAGTCGTGCAGTGGAATAATTATTTTCTCTGCAATAAATTTATCGGCGCACCAAGAGACCAAGTCCTTACAGTCAAAAACCTTAGGGACATAGACTGCATGAGCAATGTCGGAGGTCCAAATTACTTGGTTCTCTGCGATAGAGGTTGGGTAATAAGAAAATTCCCTGGAACAGTGGAAGTTCTGGTCATGACGGCCGAAGATGTTCATTGTATCTCCACAAAACTGGTGTGTAACTGATGCCATAGATTTATGAGAATTTTTATTTGCTGCAGATGATGGTTTAAATGAACAGTCACAGTGAATAATGTAACTTTTTGCTAAATCTTGGTTAAATTCTTATGAATGGAAAAGCTCCTCGAGCCTTTCACTGATTAATTACAATCGATATTGGTGGTGCATGATGAAATTTTAGGAGTAAAGTTTATTTATTGCATATTTAGAAATGCGAAGGTGGAAGGTACGACAAAGAGCAATTAAGGAATGGAATTTTCTTGAACGTGCGAAGGCCACGCGGTGTGAAAGGGATTTCATGATTTTGAAATGAACACTCGAAAGGGACAATATAATCTCCCTGTAAACTTTGGTTTAATGCGCATGAATATGAGATGTCCTCAGCCCTTTCACCCATCAATGACAATATATACGGTTTCTGCATGATGGCCTGTTAGAATTAAATGCCAGTAATTCCATATTTAGAAACAAGGTATGTCTATATATATATATAACTTTATATTTTCTTTTATTGTAGAGAAGTGCAAAGGTGACGGAGACGGCGGAGAGCAAGGAAAGAATGGCAAGTTCTAAAAAGCGGTTAGACGTGATACAAAAAAGGGTTATGGGGATAGTCAGGAAGAGATCATGAAGGGGGAGTTCAGCAACCGGTTTGTATATTTGCGGAATTTCGGCTAAATGGCTAAGTATGGAATAGGGAAATTGCTAATTGCATGAATAGCAATAAGATCTTATATATAATTGCCAACTGCTAATTCCAAAAGGACGTCGGCACAGGAAACAACAACTACGAACTGAATATTTCTTCAACCCGACAAAGGGATGATTGCCTAAATAAATTTGAACAAATGGCGAAGTATGGAAAGCCGAAAGATGGGCTACAAAACGAGTTGACAATAGTTCCAGTAAATATGTGAGGAAGCAGTGGTTAAATTGTATTTCTCGAAAGTTTTTCAGTGAAAAAAATGTGCATCACGGAAAAGGGCATGATAGGTGGACCGTAATACGGAAAAGGGTAAAATTTCATGTTTCGGAATTTTTGAGTGAAAAATGTGTAAAACAGAAGAGATCATGAAAAGGGCATGATAGGTCAACCGTAATACGGAAAAGGGCACGATCTAAGAACAGTTTCAAATATGTATATCTATCAATTTGTACATAGCAGAGTTATGAATGTTGTTTGGAGGTCCTAGAAAAGTAGAGGTGCAATGTTGATGCAACCAGCGGGGTCCTCCTATCAATTTCTATATGGAGGAACCCTAGGTGGTAGTTGTGGGACAGGGAACAATAGAGGGTCAATTTAAAGAAAGGGGAAGAAGTGGTTGGAAACGCGTGAATTGGGAAAATAGAAAGGCGGAAGACATTTTTCGTAAGTGCGAATTGGTTTCAAAGAAGCCCCATTGTTGCAAAATCATGATCTACTAGTTATCAGGAAATGTGTTGTTGAAGATTACATTTTATTGCAACGTGCGCATGCAGTTATGTTCTTGATACATTATTCCATGACTGTAACATATCAACTGAAGTAGTGAACTTTGTTTTGTACTAATTAGCATTAAAACTTAATAATTGCATCTATAGAAACAAGAAGAACGATTTTGCTAGAAGAATGATTTTGCTGGAACATTTTACATTGGTATTAGTAAACAGAAGACTGAAGAAGTACGAGAGCACCGAAGTATGCCAATTAGAACATGTGTGAAACCCAAAAAAGTGGCAGAGACGAAGAGTCCAAGGCCAAAATTTTGTAATAGCAAATCCATTTTAAAAAATAAGAAAAGTATCGAGTATTATACATCTATGCTTAGAAATTGGATCCAATTCTTCAGTTGAAAACATTGAAGGTATCTGCGACAAACACATGCATGGGTTTCGCAAAATGAAAGATCCTTGGAGTTTTCTCCTCTATTAATCATCCTCTACTGAAATTGATATTTTTCAGAAGCTTTGCCTCAGGAAGAAGACGAAAATGGTTGCAGGGCAAGTGGAATAGCCCTTAGTTGAATTTGACTCTTCATAGTCAAAAAAAAATCAGTAGTACAACTTGCACGTGCAATTACAGAGGCCCAAATTAGTCCATTCTGGGAAGAAGGAGATGACTAGTAGGAAAATGCATTGCAGCAGCGAAAATTTTGCACCTGATACCTGAAAATGTTAAACAATAATTTTTTGGCTTGAAATATATCTCTAGAAGCATCAACATATGATTTATTTACAGTCAAACTGTTCCACCCAGAACAGACTAATTTGGAACTTTGGAATTCCTACTTTGGCGGTGCAAAGTGGTTGTTGTGTTCATTGTCCCTTTTTTTTTTTCTGAAACTCCTTTTGGTGTTGTCATAACTACGATCACCGAGCCGGGAAGGTCCGTTCATTATGGTTCATCTCAATTTGGGCCCAGGAGTGGGAATATTTTCTGCATTGCCATCATCCATTGTCGTATCATCATCCATCAAATCATCTTCTTCTGGCTTGGAATTCATGGCATGAAGTTCTGCGACAGGCATGACTGCAAGTGGGCAGGTTCTCTAAGTAGCCAAGGTTGGCATCGAATTTTTTGGCTTGAAATATATCTCTCAGTGTACCAAAGGACCATCTCGTTTTTTGCTCATGGTCGGAGAGAGATGAATAGTAAGAATATGCCCTGGAATAGTGGAACATGTGGCCATTATGCTCCAATGTGTTGACTGTGTGTGGAGAGAACTGCCGCCACAAGTTATTAAGAATTTTCGTTTGCTTGAGACGATGTTTCAAATGAAAATCGGGGAGGGATAATATAAGCCTCCACAAAGTCTGGTTTAATGTGTATCAATGGAATATCTCCTCGAGCCTTTCATTGATCAATGAAAATTTCGAGGGTTCATGCGGAATGAGTTGTGACCATCACAGCTCACTAATTGCACAATTAGAAAAAGTGCGAAGGTGGCGGTGACGATGAAAAGAAATTAAGAATCAGAAATTTCTTAAAAGCACCAACCCATCGGCGGACAAAAAAAAAATATCGCGTCACCTTTGAAATGAATACTTGGAAAGGATAACATGCTTGTGCGCAAATCTTAGTTTAATTCATACTAATGACAAATCTTCTCTGAAATTCCGGACATTAATGACAACTGTAAAGGTTGTTGCAGGATGGCTACTAGCATTAAAGCTTAATTATTGCATATGGAAAGCGGTCAGGTGGGTTACAAAAGAAAAACGAAAGAAGATATACCAGGAGATGTGAAGGCTCGATGGTTCTCTGCCTGGCGGATGAGTTCTTGGCCTCACGGGCTGAAAATTGAACTTCTATTGTTCTGTGTCCTACAAATAGCACCTACACTTCCGTGAGATACAAAATGATAGGCGGAGTTGCAAGTTGGTTGGTTCAACATTACGGGTTGGTTGGTTAAACATGTACTTTTATAAAGTATGGACATCAGATTGTATAGAGCATATCCAAATCCGTGATTCCATACTTGGGCACTTTTTGTTTCGTGCATTCGCGGCCTGGCGGGCTGAAAATTGAGTATCTATTGTTCTGTGCCCTACAAATAGCACCCATAGTTCTGCGATATACAAATTGATAGCGGGAGTTGTGGAGATGAGTTTCTATATAAAGTATAGACATGATATTTTATACAACATATGTGGATCGCTTATTCCATACTTAGGCACTTATTTGATCGCGGGTTCGCGGTCTGGCGGGCTGAAAAAAATACTGAATATTGTTTCGTTTCCTACAAATAGCACGCAGATTTCCGCGATATACAAATTGACAGCACGACCTAGGGGTTGCTTGGATGAACATTGCATTTGTATTGTTCTAGAACATATGTGGATTCTTCGTTCCTTGCACTACAAATAGCAACCACATTTTCGCGATATACAAATTGATAGGAGGATCTACGGGTTGCTTGGATGAACATTATATTTGTATTGTTCTAGAACATATGTGGATTCCTCATTCCATACTTGGGCACTCTTTGGATCGCGGGTTCACAGCTTGGCGGGATGAAAATTAAGTATCTATTGTTTCATGTCCTACAAATAGCACCTACACTTCCACGATATACAAATTTACAAGCGGGCTTCTAGACATAGTCTCTATATAAAGTATGGAATGAGATTTTATACAACATATGTGGATTCTTCATTCCATACTTACGTAGTTTTTGGATCCTAGATTTGTGGCTTGGCAGGACGAAAATAGAGTCTCTATTGTTCTGTCTCCTACAAATAGCACCCAGATTTCTACGATATACAAATTGACAGCGGGAGTTGCGGAGATGAGTCTCTATATAAAGTATCGACATTAGATTTTATAGAGCATATGCGGATCCTTGTTTCCATATTTAGGTAGTTTTTTGATCGCGGGTTTGCAGTATGGCGAGTCAAAAAAAGAGTTTATTGTTCCCTTTCCTACAAATAACACTGAGATTTACGCAGCATACAAATTGACATGAGTTACCATGGGCTATTTGGTTGAACATTGCATTTGTTTTGTTCTAGAACATATGTGCATCCCTCATTCCATACTTGTGCACTTTTTTGGAACGCGGGTTCATGGGCGAGCGGGCTGGAAATTAAGTATCTATTGTTTTGTATCCTACAAATAGCACCCACACTTCCGCAATATACAAATTGACACGTGGACCTATGGACATAATCTGTATATAAAATATGGAATGAGATTTTACAGAGCATATGCGGATCACTAATTGCATACTTAGGCAGTTTTTGGAGCACGCATTGGCGGCCTGGTGCAGTGAAAAAAGTCTATTGTTTCGTCGCCTACAAATAGCATCCAGACTTTAGTGATATACAAATTGACAGGTGGACTCAGGCTGCTTCGCTGAACATTGGACTTATATTGTCCCGTTGCGATCTCGTATCAATTTCATAGTTAGCGATTTTTTTTAACGGGGGCTCTGGAGCTGTCCGCAACATATAAATTGACATGAGTCGCTACGGACTGCTTGGCTGAACATTGAATTTGTATTGTTCTAGAAGATATGCAGATCCCTCATTCCATACTTGGGCACTTTTTGGATCGCAAGTTCGCGACCTGGAGGGCTGAAAATTAAGTATCTACTGTTTTGTATCTTACAAATAGCACCCTCACTTCTGCGATATACAGATTAACACATGGATCTGGGGATAAAGTCTGTATATAAAGTATGGAATGAGATTTTATACAACATATGTGAATCACTAATTGCATACTAATTGACAGGTGGACTCGGGTTGCTTCGCTGAACATTGGAATTTTATTGTGTCATTGCGATCCCGTATCAATTTCATAGTTAGCGATTTTTTTTTATCGGGGGCTCTAGGGCTAGCGGGCTGGAAATTGGGCCTCTATTGTTCCGCGTTGTACAAATACATTGTTCTACAACATATGCGGACCTACGGGTTTCTTGGTTGAACTTTGCATTTGTATTGTTGTAGAACATATGCAGAGTCCTCATTCCATACTTGGGCACTTTTTGGATTGTGGGTTGGCAGCCTGGCAGGCTGAAAATTAAGTATCTATTGTTTCGTGTTCTACAAATAGCACCTACACTTCCACAATATACAAATTTACACGTTGGCTTGTGGGCATAGCCTCTATATAAAGTATGGAATGAGATTTTATATAGCATATGTGAATTCCTCATTCCATACTTAGGCAGTTTTTGGATCGTGTGTTTGCGGCCTGGCCAGCCAAAAATAGTGTCTATTGTTCCATCTCCTACAAATAGCACCCAGATTTCCGTGACATACAAATTGACAGGAGGAGTTGTGGGCTGCTTGGATGAACTGTGCATTTGTATTGTTCTTGAACATATGTGGATCCCTCATTCCATAGATGGGCATTTTTTGGATCGCAGGTTCGTGGCCAGGTGGGCTAAAAATTAAGTATGTGGAACCCTCATTGCATACTCACAAGTGGACTCGGGTTGCTTCGTTGAACATTGGACTTTTATTGCCCTGTAGCAATTCCATATCAATTTCATAATTATCGATTTTTTTCTATTGGGGACTCTGGGGTTGGCAGGTTGGAAATTGGGCCTCTATTGTTCACCGCTATACAAACACATTGTTCTAGAACATATGCGGATCCCTCATTCCATACATGAGCACTTTTTAGATAGCGGATTAGTGACCTTGCGAACTTAAAATTAAGTATCTATTGCTCTGTGTTCTACAAATAACATCTTCACTTCTGCGATATACAAATTGACAAGCGGACTTGTGGACATAGTCTCTATATTAACTATGGAATGAGATTTTATACATCATATGCGGATTCCTCATTTCATACTTGGGCAGTTTTTGGATTGCAGATTGGCGGCCTGGTGGGTTGAAAATAGAGTCTCCATTGTTACCTCTTCTACATATCCCACCCAGGCTTCTGCGATATACAAATTGCCAGGAGGACTCGGGTTGGTTGCCTGAACATTTCACTTTTAGGTAGTTTTTGGATGGCGTGTTCGCGGTCGAGCAGGCCGAAAATAGAGTCTCATTTTTCACCGCATCGCAGACAATCAATCGTATCATCAGTTATCAAAGCAGAGGTAGAGGCAGCGGAATGATAGTTTGCACAAACATGCTCAAAGGGGGTCGAGTACACATTGGCTTCAACTAAAGGACCTTCAACCTGGGAATGTGAGCAAAGGAATTAATACATTGAACAATATAATACACAACTGCATCCCACCCTCCCCTTTCAAACAACAAAAAAAAATTAACAGCTGCAGAAATTTGTTGAAGGCTATTTCTATAAGCAAAGCAAGGATGATTTTGTAAATGTATACGTACAACAATTATAGAGCTAGCTAGCTTCTCCAGATCCTTTACTGTATCTACTTGCAACTTTGTTACAAATGTTGACTGGGTTGTCTGAAAGATCATTTCTCTAGCATCCTTATTTTTTGTTATATTTTTGAACAGCATAAGTGGAATCTGCCCTCTATGCAATTGTTGTTCCATTGACGAAAACAAATCTGAATACGTATCGAACAATTGTAGCTGCAACATGGAACAGTGCAATATTTGTGTAACTTATTCGACATACATGCAGAAGTGAAAGTAAACAACAAAACTGAATATGAAAAGCGGTACCATTTCCTTCTCGTTGTCCGACTCTTCATCCTTTATATGGAGAATGTATTGCGACCCAAATTTCCTGGCCAGTGTGATAGCAGCCCCAATCGTTCCCATTGGGTAAATATCAGTGCTCTGTGCAAGTTTCCTAATAGTCGAGTCTGGGAGGAAGTGGTATTCTAAACAAATAGGAGGAATTTTTTCCACAATGCTTGTTTGGTTGACCAAAATAATTCGATCGCAATCACCACGGTCATATATTGTTTTCGGCAATATATTAAAATTTGTAATGGATATCCCTTTACGTGGCAATATCTTTTCTACATGTTTATGGACAAGTTGTGGAGAAACAGACAGTGTGACTGTCATCATGGCATCCTTGTTTGTCATATCAGCACGTATAATGGTTCTACTTTTGTTTGCCTTGTCCAAGTAGGTGGTATAGACAACCATTATGTCCCTGACGAACACCTGTCCAGTTTGGTGGTTGTTCAAGGCCTCTATTGACAGTACTTTGGATGTCATAACTCTAGACCTGAAGAAATTTTTTGAACAAGAAAATCAAAGTGAATGGTAATGTGCTACAAGTACACGCATACTTTTGATGAACTATGGAGCCAGAGTTACGCAACGACACCTCTTAGTCTGTGGAACATGCAACAGGTTCGACGTCTCACTCGTACTTGTTGATACTTCTTGCGAGTTGCAAACCATGTACTACAAATGGCTTCAACATATTCACCATGCCATAGATGAATATATAGCCCGAGAAATTTGTCTAGTAAACATAGTAAGAGCAGAGTGCATGCATCTTTACCTTTGGCCTTTTCGGTCTGTCGATGTCTGGGATGATTCACTGCTCATGGCAATCTCACTAGTCCAATTTTTTCTGATGCAAGCATTTGCAGATGGACATCAGGACTAAGCAAATATATGCATTTTATATTATATGCCCGCACCCGGTTTGTATCTTTAATTTTCCGTCTCATTTGGTATACCTTTTAGAAGATTGTACCACAGAACCATCTGTTGTTTCACAGAAGAATTCATCTCCCTGTCCAAGCAACCTATTTTTTCCAAGGTAGCAACGCGGAAGATGCAATTGATAGGAAGACAAGTTAGTTTGAAAACAGACATGTAAAACAAAAAGAAACAGGTCTATTTACCCACCAAAGAGTCCTTCGTCCTGTCCAGCCATTCTGTTTGTTTAAATGCAGCAATGCAGCGCAAACACAACGGACATGCACTAGCTTAGTATGCAGGAATAAACGTATGCAACCAAGAAAACTTACCATGTAGGAAGGCATGCAACTAGCTTATCACATATCCAGACCATAAATGAAATACAAAACAATGCAATATGAAACAATAGTACGAGCATGCACCTTTCTATATCCTATTCAACTGATGTAGTCGAGACTCTCTCCTTTTCTCCAGCTACTCTGTTTCTTTCAATTTGGGAACCCACAAAATTTAATGAACATCAATGGAAGCTGGTATTCAGCGAAGAATAAGCAATATGTACATAGAGAAAAACTGACTCAACGAACAGTCTACAAAGGCAGAAACATGAACCTTTGTGCTTCTCTATCCATGGCTGTAAACGTGTACAATTTTTTTCCCTGGCCAAAATATATTACAAGGCACAAAATATCACGCAACTGCATGGCCGCAGCTAAACGATTTCTGCTTTTCCCTGGGAATTTATCCACATATGCCCTCTATCCATGTTCTTTATCCTCTACACAGACTATTGTACACACGATACAAGTTCTCAGTTTTATGTGGCTAATTACCCACACATGCTTCCAGACATTAAAATATAATCTTACAGAATCTTTGTTGCACATATCATATGTCAAGAACAACACAAATTACATCTTGCGCACATCAGTCTATGTAGAGGAGAAAGGACATTTCATGTCATATCCACACATCTGACCATACATAGTTTATAAATGTACCGTGCATACATATGTTTTATTCCAACAAAAAGACAACAGGTATTGTAACTTCACATGTAATCCTCGAACAATTTTGCATGCAACTATTTTCTTTCATGGAAGGACTGCATCACCAGGAAAATCTCACAGAATAACAGATCTCGACTCCGACAGACATGGAAAATAAAACAACTGCATATCCACTGGTGGGTGTAGGGGCTAAACACCGTAAAGCGCCCCAAACAAAACAATAACAATCAAAAA
>JASDQU010354463.1:0-12046 GCA_032191745.1 Picea mariana
ATCCCCATAAAATCTACCTTCAAATCCATAGATGTTGCTAACGTTTTTATGAAGGAAATTTTCAGATTGCATGGTGTTGACACATAAAAAAGCACAACATAAAGTTCTTGCCTGCAAATGGGTTACAATGCATTATTACTTATATATTCTAAATAATACTAGATAGGTGGGACCCCTTGATAATCACAATGATAGAAAGCGCTCCTCTTATGGCGCTCATAATTACCTTATGAAAAAGATTCACAATTTGAGAATAAGAGTGGAAATCCTAACCTATTTCCATGTGCAACTAATGGTTGTTAAGGGTGCTAAGCAATTTTATTTCAAAATGGAGGAAATGTTTATTTTATTAAACATATTAGTTCGCTTTTCTTGCACTTAGATTTTGATATATTGTTGAAATATAAACCACATTCAACTCATGCTATATTTGCATACATGCGAAAACAATTATTATGTGAATATAATACTCCACTAGCAAAGTATATGGGACATGTTATTTTAGTGCTAAGTGTTAAATGGGAATTCATATGAGAGGCCAATTCGACTTTGAATTTGGAAATGGTATGTTATGGATATACGATGGTGATATTATATGTTTGGAACAAAGTTTTGTTTGGAGTTGGAAGTGATCCATACTTGGTTGTGGTTGATGGCATTAAATGTGAAATAGGGGAAGAGACGTGCATTTACTCCACGTCATTCTTACCCTACCTCGAAGCTACCACCTTCACTTTCTACTCACATTCATTTCATTACTCTGGTTAGTAGCACCTCAATTATGCTCGGCCTTTGGCAAATAAATAGTTGTTCTCTTTAGCTTTCTGGCATTCTTCTCACATGTATGTTGGCTATTATCTCTCCATTCATGATGGTTAGCTCTGCTCTAGATAAAATCATTATGTTGGATATTAGAGTTTGTATGCATAATGTGTTTGTTTTATGAAGTTTATAATGGATTTGTTGTGGGCATTTGGGCTGTGTAATTCACAGTTTGATTTGGGTTTCTTCCTGTTGGCATTTAAATGTTTCAAACTGGAAATATTGTTCAACATTTTATTCTATTTGATGTACAGGTTTGTTTGTGCCTGGAGAAAAGGTGGTATTACTATGATATAACAATTGGCAAATAACTCTGGTGGAAGGTGATTCAGTTTCTCTCATTTTATATGATTAGTTTTGAGGGTTTCATCTGTAAAAATAAACTTACAGTCAAGTCTTGTGACTATTTTGTAGCACCCCCACCTTGGAAGATGTGCATTCTTATTATTACTATGGCTTGGATGTTGTGGGTGGCCTGCGTGTTTTTTTTCTTGCTGTCATGTTGATGGAAAAGAGTCAAGTTTTGATTTTCCTGCAACCCACGTTTCAAACCCTACGCCTATATTCCTACTCCAGGCCTCTTCTCCTATTACAATATATAGGCGAATGAATAAAAGAAAATCGAAATTCAAAATTTTGTTGAACTTTTTGAGCCACAGTCGGTTTCATGATCATTATGTTGTATCCTTATTGCATATCCACACTTTCGAAGTCTCGCAACAATTTTGTATTATCCTTGCCACTTCTTTAAAAGGTGATGGAGCCCTGTGTATTATCTTATAGTCACTCTGGGAAGTAAATAATTTGGCTTTTCTTGCAGCCATACCTTGAGGCCTGTGCCTATTTTTCAGTCCCAAACCTTGTTTTCTCGTCCGATAACGTGGGCAAGTAAATAATATAGACCCATGTTCAAAGTATTGTTTAGTGTTTTAACCAAATATTAGGGAAATGGATTTGACCCATAGAACTATGGCTCGCTTGTTGTTTACCCATAAGGAAATTCTGTCAACTTACATTTTGATGTGGGTTTGATGCTCACCATGTTTGCACTGGGGTTTCGAACCCGGTTTGTTTGAATCTATTATTGGAGGCTGTGATATAATAAAAGGATGATAGCTCTATGTTTCTCTTCCTCTCATGATGTTTTTATGCATTTTGTATGATTATGACTGAGTCAATTTTTTGTGTATAAACAATCTCCTACATAACGTTATGATAGCTTTTAAAAGAAGAAATGAAATTTGCAGGTTTGATAATCATATAAATTTCCCTTGAGTTTTATATTGCACAATTTAAAAGGATTGTTTCCAGGCTATAGATTCTACGTGTTGAAGTTTAAAAGAGTGTTATGGAACACACATAATTTGGTGGAAGTTTTGGAAATGAATGTGCATGGAAAACAATGGATATTTAAATGATTTTGTGGATATTGATTTTAAAGTTAATAAATGTTATTTGTTGTAACATAACAATAATCTCTATTATTCCCATTAATTGTTTCATTTTTCGCTCATTATACGCCCGCCACCTTCTCAATAACATTTAATCCATCCCCTATTCTGTTATATTGAATTTCATTTTTAAAGGAAAAGGATTAAAGAGGATTGGATGATGATTTTAGTTGAAAATTGTATTATGGAGATATTCTTTTTGAAAGAAAAAGAGCTCTGGGTTTTTCTTGAACAATATCCATTTGTTGATTCCCATCCATTCTACCATTTTTCATTCATTATAAACCCCCTCATATTCCCGATGAACCTATCATTCCCTGTTCATTTGCAGTTAATTATTAAAATGGATTTGGTGAAGTTGTGTCAATGGATGGATTGCATATGCTTTTGTTGTGAATTATAGAGCCAACATCTTAATTTATTTAGGTAGATTATTAGTGAATGGATTGATAAAAGTTTTCATATTGTGATTGGAATATTACCTCAGGATCAGTTTCTTTAACAGGGGCAACATTAGCATAGGTGCAAACAGAGTTAGAGGAAACAATTATCAAAGAGGCCATAGAAGGCCATGATTTTCAATACATTTTGACGTTGATCCACAAGAACTAAATCATCTTTTCCAAGCTAGGTTTTTTAATCTAGTTGTCCAAGGAATTCTGCAACCTAGGCCTAAGAGGCCTCCTTTCCAAACACACCAAAGTTTCTCTGGTATTTGTGTCCCCCTCATGTTTCTATGAAGCCAAAACCACTTGCTAATGATGGCATGCAAGAGATCGTCCATCAACCTGTTGCACATCATAATAGTTGGCCTACAATATCATTGTCATTTCCCCCTCCTCCACCACCATTTAACCCAAATTCCCAAGTTGATCGCATTCCTTCACTAGCCTAGTCTTCACATGCAAGTAAAAGGCTCAAAACTACCATGCCCGAACTAGAGATTGATAAAGCGAAAAAGGTGTCCAATTCCCCTAAATCTTCTGAAAATTCCTCTGAATCAATGTCCTCTCATCTCCACCTCCAGGACAATTTCTCCCATTTCATCGGTGAAATTCATCCTCAAGGTTCCAATCAGCCTAAGGTTGCTACAGAAAGAAAGACAACAAAGAGATCCAAAGAGATCAGTAGTGGAAAGATGTTAGATAGTTGGCTTAGGTTGATGGACAATTGATATGGAGTTTTGGTTGTCATTGATTCCAACCATTGGAGAGTGATATTGTATATTGATGTCAACCCTTAGTGATTGATGCCAACCCTTGGAGAAAGTCTGATAGCGAATTCTGGTATTACATGTCATGCCATTTATGGTGGTATGTGGAACATCACATAACTCCTCGCAGTTAGAGAGTTATGGCCACGTGAAGTTGGAGAACCCAGGTTTGGGTAATGGACCCAAGTTTGTTTGATGTATAATGGTATGAGTTTTGATATATTTGTAGGTAAGACTATTCTATATGGATAGTACATGTCATGTCATTTTTGGTGGTATGTGGAATGTCATATAACTCCTCACGGTTAGAGAGTTATAGCCATGTGAAGTTGGAGAACCCTCATGAGTCATCTAGAAGCCCCAAAAGGTCAAAGTAGTCAAAATGGTTTAAGATATTTTTAGAAGGTAAATAATAAATTAAAGTGATGAGTGTACTATAATTCAAAGTGAATACACAAGAAATTATTTAAATAATAAAGTTAATGGGTAAATTACTAAGTTGAAGAGTGGTTAGAAGTGGGTTAGCCCTAAAATAAGGAAAGTGGTTTAAGATGGTTAGAAGGTAACCCCTTGGGGTAAAGTGAAGTTATGAGTGTACTGTAAGTCAAAGTGGATACAAAATAAATTACTAATTGGACAAGTGGTTAGAAGTTGGTTAACCCTAAAATAAGTAAAGTGGGTTAAGATGGTTAAAAGGTAACCTCTTGAGGAAGCTACATGAAAGTATAAATAAGAGGAAAGACTCTCTCATTTCATATCACACCTGATAATATTGAATATCTACAGGTGATTGAGGTAACCAAAGGATATATAAGACGAATTTCAGAGAGAAGGTGAAGTAAAGAAGGTCGAAATTCAAAGAAGGATAAATTATTTTGATGATGTTTTCTAAGGTATGTTATTTACAGGTCATCTCACCATTTTCGCAATAGATTTTTTTTCTAGAATGATTTAGACCATGAAATTGATAAGCCATTGAGAAAATATATCCAAGTAGCTATGGTATGAAGTTTAGCTTGTGGTTCATTGTAGTTTTGGAGTTACACTCCGTGGAAAATAGGGTTTGTGGCTAGTCCTGAAACTAGTCTAAAATATGTGTTTCGGGTAAAAACGTCATAACTTCTTCATAACAGATCCAAATTAATTAAGACCAAATGTGCTAGTTAGAGTACAGTCTGTAGTATTCTGTGTAAAAAATTTCAGATCCATACATGTTGGCAGCCACCAATTCTTTTTCAATTTTTATCACAATCGAAGTCACCACAAAAAAAATTATATCTTTTTGTAGCTGCCACCACCTTTCATTTATAAGCGCTTAAGTTTTTGAACTTCGAGATGATGATTGGGATTAACTTACATTATTGTGTTTTTCTTTTGAATTTTTGTTTGTTTTTGTTTTTAAATTCATGACTGTAAGCAAGAATTTAAATAAAAACTTGTTTTGGGCTTTATATCTTCTACCTAAGAAATTTCACTTTGAAAACACCCATATATTGTTAAATTTCAAATTTTATGAACTTATTGATCGATTCACTATCATGATTTTTATGTATTATGGGTATCGTGACTTAATTGTCTCTATGGTTGATCATTGGTTTTAATTGTTGAAATGTCTGAATGCACAAAACAATGGTTTAACTTTTGATATGGGTCTCATGATCTCAACAGTCATATCAACACTCATGTCGCTTGGTACATGCATGTTGTACCCACGATTTCAATCCACCTTGTTTTCCTGAGCATTAATGAGATAATTCATTACGCGATTTGGGGTTTGTTATTGTTGGAAGGTTTGGCATTTAGCGTGGGTAATGGCTCATAGTTCTACAAGCCCTCTAGTTTTACATTTTCACCAACTCATTTTTCCAAGTTATGACAGTCCCCAAAATTTGCAGTTTTTGTGCCATCACAGTTCACACAGACCTCTCTCTGTTGCTCGTCTTTTGGAATCTGAAACCTACCTCCTGTGATATCCATTGTATCTTTTTCACAGTGGCAATGGAACCTGTGCTTTGAATCTAGTCGAACGGTTGCCAAGCCCTTCTTTCCCATGATGACACAATAGATGACCTGAAGGCTCATGGGTGGGATGTCTTCCTCAGGAAATTTGAAGGCCACAACCTCTCGGTTGCACAGGCCTTTGCACAGACTTTTGACAGTTTTACGGCCAAGTTCGAGGATGTGTGGTTGGAAATAACAGAATATTTCATAAGCTGGGCGACATGACTCCCATTGAAACGCGAAAAGTGGTTTAAGAATGCTAAAATGGAGGATATTCCATGGAGCTTGTACATGGTTTCCCGCAAATCCACTTACTATCCAAAAGGTATTCCCATTGCTTTTCTGAAACCTAGATGGCACAACCTCATTTTAATTTTGAAGCAGTTTATCACATGTGAAGGCCGGTATCGGTTGGTTTTTCTATACCACGTTCGATTGCTTATGTTATTCATAGGGTTTGAATTGAACATTCCATTCTACCTATTAATGAGCCTTTACAAAATGTCTAAATGCTATAAGCGACAAAGCATTAACTCTCTATCCAGTATTTTTCATCACGGGCTCGTTAAAATCCTGATGATTTTTCCCTATCGCAAATCAGTGACAATTGGGAGAGTTTCCTGAGCCGAAATGGCTTCACCCAGGTCGACAATACAGTCAACCCACCTTTAATTGTAAACCCCAATTTGGACAGACCAGTGACCGAAATCCAAGTTTTCAATTCACCTGATGGATCTGAATTTAATGAATCTGTGTCTATTGTTTTAGAAACCCTTTTGGTTAAGAAATCACAGTGTATGTTTTTGCCCAAGAAATTGTTGGAACGGGTAGTGGACGAATTAAAAGGAAAAGATTCTCCTATGCTTGCGAATGAGCCTAATCTGAACAATAATGATAAACCTATTGTAAAGAAAATTTATAAGGGAAAGAAACAATAGAGCTCAGATTTAAATTTTAGGAATAAGAGGTCTGGTCGATTGATCTCTAGGAATTTAAGGAATCAAAAAAATGATCATTTGAGATCGATCTCTACGATCAAGATCGATGATCAATGTTCAGATCAAGAGATAAACGATTTCTTGGCTCAGGAGGATCCAGACAACCAATGTCCCGGGAACGAGGCTATTACCCAGTTTGGACAATATGACTTCGTGTCTAAATTACCCCCGTGTCTCAAAGGAAAATAAGGTTTTGCTGGCATTGGTCACGACCTGGAACAAGCCACAGGGAAACATGAGATACTCGTTGCCAACTATATTCCACATCGGTTTTCCATCACACCAGTGCATTGTGACAGTTGCTTAGAGTTGACAGAGCACTATTATAGAGATATTCGGCTCTTACAAGCTCAAGTAAAATGTCTAGCTGCTCATAATTATCTATTGGAATGAGAGAACCAAGACTTGAAAGCACATGCAGAAAGGGAAAATAAAAGAATCAAGAGATCCAAAAATGTAATCATAAAAAATACAACCAGTTTCAAAGCTTGCAGAACAATTTCCAAAAATTGTCCAATCAGGTCGTGGACTTGAAAAGATTAGCCGAGGAGGCATTCAAAAGCAAAGGAAGTTTCAAACCTCCTTTCAGAAATCCTTTTCCTCCTAACCAGACAAACCCGACCACAAAAGGTCTAAATTTCGAAAGTTTACAGTATGCTTTGCAAACCATCTTAGAAGCACATGGCAATTCTGCTTCTATTCCTCCTGAAAATTCTGATGATAGAGTAGAGGAAGAGGTGCCAGAAGAGGAGGACTCATCTCCCCCTGTTTTCGGTCACTTGTCGAACAATATCTTCCAAGAGAATTTCAAAACTGTCCACCCCTAGAACACAAGAAGAAAAACACAAAACAAACCCCCTTCTGAAGTAAGTAAAAATGTGTTTCCGAAACAGTCAAAGCAAATTGAAATTAAACAAAGCCTAGCAGCCCCAGTTTTAGAATACGATTTAATTGAAGATGAAAAAATTGAGGGATAATATTTTTGTTTTTGAACTGCTGAAATTTCCTCTTATTTTGTTGAAAATGCTTCAAAGCATCATTGAAAACAGTAAAAAGAATGATCCTAGCAGCAAAAAATCAGCGGAAATTGATTCAAACACAACTAAAAATATCCTAGCTAAAAAAACATCTGAACTTCCAGACAAAAGGGATTTAGCAGAAAAAACTGTATCAAATGTAGATAAAATTGTTTTAGGGACAACATAAAAAAATCAGCAGAATTATGTTGTTACCACGTGGAAAAATGTCCCACCTTTTTTATTGACTTTTGATATTTTTAATAGGAGTGTACATAATTGTATGGTTGACTTTGGTGCATCATCAAATGTGATGCCTCTATCTGTATGCCAAAAAATTAATGTAGAAGTAAAACCTTCTAATCTTAAAATTAATCAGCTAGATCGAACAAACGTTAAAGTAATCAGTGAGATTAAGAACATATTGATTAGATTATAATCCAATCCTAAAGTTCATCAAATTATTGATATTATCGTTGTTGATATTCCTGAAGTGTATGGTCTTTTTTTAAGCAGATACTGGTTAGAACATCTGCACGACTATTTTGCTACCGACTGGTCGCACTTATGGCTGCCTGAAAATGGACAACCCAACAAAATTAGGATAAACAAATGACGTTATCTTAAGCATACCATGACAATTTTTTTATTTTTATCACAATCGAAGTCAACACAAAAATAATTATATCTTTTTGTAGCTGCCACCACCTTTCATTTATAAACGCTTAAGTTTCTGAACTTCGAGACGATGATTGGGATTAACTTATCTTATTGAGTTTTTCGTTTGAATTTTTGTTTGTTTTTGTTTTTAAATTCATGACTGTAAGCATGAATTTAAATAAAAACTTGGTTTGGGCTTTATATCTTCTAACTAAAAAATTTCACTTTGAAGACACCCATATATTGTTAAATTTCAAATTTTATGAACTTATTGATTGATTCACTATCATGATTTTTATGTATTATGGGTATCGTGACTTAATTGGCTTTATGGTTGATCGTTGGTTTTAATTTGTGAAATGTCTGAATGCACAAAACAATGGTTTGACTTTTGATATGGGTCTCATGATCTCAACAGTCATATCAGCACTCATGTCGCTTGGTACAAGCATGATATACCCACGATTTCAATCCACCTTGTTGTCCTGAGCATTAATGAGATCATTCATTATGCGATTTGGGGTTTGGTACTGTTGAAAGGTTTGGCATTCATCGTGGGTAATGGCTCATAGTTCTACAAACCCTCTAGTTTTTCATTTTCACCAACTCATTTTTCCAAGTTATGACAGTCCCCAAACTTTGCAGTTTTCGTGCCATCACAGTTCACACATACCTCTCTTTGTTGCTCGTATTTTGGAAGTCGAAACCTACCTTCTATGATATCCATTGTATATTTTTCACGGTGGCAATGGCACTTGTGGTCCGAATCAAGCCGAATGGTTGTCAAGCCCTTCTTTCCCATGATGACGCAATAGATGACCTAAAGGCTCATGGGTGGGATGTCTTCCTCTGGAAATTCGAAGGCTACAACCTCTCGGTTGCACAGGCCTTTTCATAGACTTTTGATGGTTTTAGGCCCAAGGTCGGGGATGTGAAGTTGGAAATAACAAAAGATTTCATAAGTCGGGCAACATGACTCCCATTGAAAGGCGAAAAGTGGTTTAAGAATGCTAAAATGGAGGATGTTCCATGGAGCTTGTTCATGGTTTCCTACAAATCTACTTGCTGTCCAAAAGGTATTCCCATTGCTTTTTTGAAACCTAGATGGCACAACCTCATTTTAATTTTGAAGCAGTTTATCACATGTGAAGGCCGGTATGGGTTGGTTTTTCTATACCACGTTCGGTTGCTTATGTTATTCATAGGGTTTGAATTGAATATGCCATTCTACCTTTTAATGAGCCTTTAAAAAATGTCTAAATGCTATAAGTGACAAAGCGTTAACTCTGTGTCCAGTCTTTTTCATCACGGGCTCGTTAAAATCCTGTTGATTTTTCACCTGTCGCAAATCGGTGACAATTGGGAGAGTTTCCTGAGATGAAATGGCTTCACCCAGGTCAACAATACAGTCAGCCCGCCTTTAATTGTAAACCCCAATTTGGATAGACCAGTGACCGAAAGCCTAGTTTTCAATTCACATGATGGCTCTGAATTTAATGAATCTGTGTCTATTGTTTTATAAACCCCCGTGGTTAAGAAATCACAATGTATGTTTTGGCCCAAGAAATCGTTGGAGCAGGTAATGGGCGAATTAAAAGGAAAAGCTTCTCCTATGCTTGTGAATGAGCATAATCTGAACAATAATGATAAACCTGTTGTAAAGAAAATTCATAAGGGAAAGAAACAACAGAGCTCAGATTTAAATTTTAGGAATAAGAGGCATGGTCAATTGATCTCCAGGAATTTAAGGAATCAGAAAAATGATCATTTGAGCTCGATCTCTACAATCAAGATTGATGATCAATGTTCAGATCAAGAGATAAATGATTTCTTGGCTCAGGAGGATCCAAACAACCGATGTCCCGAGAACGAGGCTATTACCCAGTTTGGACAATATGACTTCGTGTTTAAATTACCCCCGTGTCTCAAAGGCAAAGAAGGTTTTGTTGGCATTGGTCACGACCTGGAACAAGCCATAGGGAAACATGAGATACCCATTGCTAACTATAGTCCACATCGGTCTGCCATCACACCAGTGCATTGTGACAGTTGGTTAGAGTGGATAGAGCATTATTATAGAGATATTCCACTCTTACAGGCTCAAGTAAAACATCTAGCTGCTCGGAATTCTCTTTTGGAATGAGAGAACCAAGACTTGAAAGCACATGCAGAAAGGGAAAATAAAAGAATCAAGAGATCCAAAAATATAACCATAAAAAATACAACCAGTTTCAAAGCCATCATAAATTCGGAACTGTCTGATCCTTCATTTGCTAATTTCTGATGGTAAAAATGATTTTGTTTGATTTTATTCCATTCTTTTATGAAAAATCGAAATAGGAAGATTTAATTTCGATTTCTTTTGTTTATAATAAGACTAGCTAAAAAATCTATGATTCTGTAGCCAGACTATTTTTGAATGATAGTTGGCATTGTTTTCTGAATATCAAATTTGTTTTGCTATCTACAAGAAATTGATGATTGTGTGGGTAAAAACACCTTGAATCATACGATCTATTATTCAGTAGTTTCTATCTTTTATGTTTATAAAACTTTGGTTTATTTTTGACAAACCAACTCATACATGAGTGGTTTCTAGTCTCACTATTTTTGTAATATTATCTATTTTTGTGGATTCAACTCTATCTTGTATGATAAGAGCATGTGAATCCTGAACTAGTTTAAATATTAGTCACTCTCAGTAGTAAAGGACATCTTTGCTGGGATACATTATGGACACAATTTTTGAAGACTAAAATGGAGAAGTTGTTCATTACTTGGATTTAGACCTGTGTAACACTCACCCATTATGTTTTCGCATCTATCTTATGAAATGTNAGTTTGATTAGCATATGGTATTTCATATTATTCAACACTTTAATTATGTCTGTAATTTGTTGTTCCATATTACATCTGTGATCAATCTTTCATTTAAATATTGTTGATTTATGTTGAATATTGGATGATGGATTATATGAATGCTTTGTATTGAGTTTCATTTATTATAAGTGGTCATTATTATAAGATCACTAGATCTGTACATTTATCAGTCTGATGTTATATTTTTGTTCCCAATCACCCTTGAGTTTGTTCTGGGAGTATTGGCACCGTTCTCTTACAGGTTTACCTCATAGGTAGGACAACCTAGAGCTTAAATTGCACAGGAGGATAAATTCATTTTAGTTGATTAATTACAGGTTAGCCTACTTGTTCTTTAGTTAGATTATTTATCAATGAAATAGGAAAATATTAAATTAGCTTTGACTATTTATCTATTCTTCTTTCAATAATATTTGATTAGTATTCTTTAGTTTTTTTAGATCTTAAATATTAAACAAAAAACATAAAAAAGTATGTGCTTTTTTATCTATTTTATAAACACTTTCAAAAACATCTATTTCGCAAGATATCTCGTAAATCTTGCAAATTGTATATACATTGTTCATAATCATATGCACATATCTATGTTTCTATTTTGACACTTGTAAATTATTAAATTTATATTCATAGTATCGCAGCCTTATAGATTAGTTTCATTTCTTTCATATTATTTTTAGGACTTTAGTTGGCCAACAAAGCCATCAAACCCGTTGGGTCATTTCATTCCAAACGGCTTGGGTTATTTAGACAACCCCGATCTGTATTTGACCTTCTAGTTGACGGTGTGTCACTTACGCCCGTCAACAATGCAACAAAAACACACTCCTTTTCTGAGAGGTTACAAGTAGTGACACTAGGATGAATTGCATAAAACACAGTGAAGAACATTGTGTACTTTTTTTAGATCTTTATTCATTACAGGTACATAGTTATGATTATTTCAAGTTAGGGTTGTTGACTAATCCAAAACTAGTCATGTGAGGCTAAAGAAAAGTTTGATGAAAA
>JASDQU010354468.1:0-12046 GCA_032191745.1 Picea mariana
TAAAGCTTAAACATGACTAGCCATGGAGGAACTTCAACCAATAAGACCCCCATGTTCAATGGAACAAACTTTGGCTTCTGGAAAGTTAGGATGAGAACCTACATAATGGCTTTAGGTGCATTTGTCTGGGATGTGGTAGAGACTGGTTAAGTAAATCCAGTTGTACTAGCTAATAAATATGACAAGCTAGAAGTCAACTTCAACACTAAGGCTATGAATGTTATTCTAAGTAGGATTGAAGAAGCAGAATTTGTAAAAGTTATGCACTTAGAATCTGCCAAAGCAATGTGGAACAAACTCATTACCAGTTATGAAGGTAATGAGAAGGTAAAGGATGCCAAGCTTCAAACCTACAGATTAAAATTTCAACAACTAAAGATGAATGAGGATGAGACCATTAATAAAAAAAATTTAAGAGTTGAGGAGCTTGTGAATTGCATCAAAGGTCTTGGTGATAAGATTGAAGACGTACTATTAGTTCAGAAGATATTAAGATCTCTGCTTGATAGATTCAATCCAAAAGTTTATGCAATAGAAGAATTGAATGATCTTAAGACTATCTCTATTGATCACCTCCTAGGAACTCTAACTACTTATGAAATGAGGATTAGTAAAGATAAATCTACCACTAGAGAAGCATCATTTAAAGCAGATAAGAATGAGGATTATGAGCCTGATGAAATCGAAGCAAAATTTGTGAGAAGACTAAAGAAAGGATCAGGAAAGTACCAAGGCAAGTTTCCCTTCAAGTGTTTTAACTATGGAAAGATAGGTCACTTTTCATCTAAGTGTCCACACAAGCAGAAGGACCTGGACTCTGGAGGAGAAGAGAAGTACAAATCCAAGAGATTTTGTAAAAAGAAAAGTTTATGTGTAAACAATGATGACTCTTCAGAAGACACAGATAGTGACTCTTCTTGTGAATATAAGGTTAATGAATCTGTGCTTATGGCCAAAGATGATTATGATAATGAAAGCATGGGAAGTAATGTCAATATTAAAGAAGTTGTGGCTGACTTAGAAGGAGAGTTGAGCAATGCTTTAGAAGAGCTTGACAGACTCAGACTTAAGAAGAGAAAACAAAAATAGTTGTTGATGCAGTTTGAAAAGAATGGTAAAGAACCAAGTGAAGACTTTGTTTTTATAAAAGTGGAATCAGAAGAGGCAAATAAAATATAATACATTTTGAAACAACAGTTATCAGAGAAGAAGACAAGATGTGAAGCCTTGGAAGAAGAGGTAGTAAAAACCAGAAAAGAGATGGAGAAGTTTAAAGCATTGTATGTCCAAAATCTTCCAAGCATTAAAGCCTTAGCAGGATTAGCCGTCATTCTGAATCAAAAAAGGAATCCAAAGTTGCAAACTGGTTTGGGTTATGAATAGGGATCAAGTATTGGTCAACCAAGCAACAAAGAATCCATCAAGTTTGTCAAATCTACTACCAATGACAACAACAAACCTGCAGAAACAAAGGAAGATAAGCAGTCACCCAGGGGGAGTAAAGAAAAAGGTGCCAAAACTGAATCTATAGAACAAAGAAACAATACGCCCTCTGCTCAAGGAAATCATCAACATGGAAGAAATCGAACTGCTCAAAGAAGACAACCATTTTCCAGATACAAAGATTTTTTCTATGGATATTGTTTCTATTGTTCTAACTTTGGCCACAAAGTTGTAAATTGTTCCTTGAGATTTAGACATGAGAAATCAAGACACCCAAGGAATAAATATCTGCCACAACGGAGAATGAGACAGCCAAGTAACAAACAACCACATATTGCAATTTGTCAAATTAATTTTAGAGACATGCAACTGAGGAGGTTAAGAAATAATAAACAGTCAATGAGTAGACAATGTTGCAACAATCACTTTGACTTATTGAACAATGAGATTGAATGCTATAACTGTCATAACTTCGACCACAAAGTTGCAAACTACCATCTGAAGAATTACAAAGAAGATCCAAGGATAAAGCTCTTAGCTAGAAAGGCCAGTACATGGAAAAAGAAAGATAGTGAAAAATGTGGTCTAGTACTTTCAAGTCAAAAACAAAAGGACTCCTGGAATATAGACAGTGGATGTTCCAAGAACATGACTAGAGAAAAGGATAAGCTTCTGTCTATAAGTAAAAGAAAAACAGGAAATGTGATCTTTGAAAATGATGACCCATGTAAAATCAACAGTAAAGGGATGGTGAGTTTGAGTAATGGCAAAGGAGATTCTCGGGATGTTCTGCTTGTAGATGGTCTGAAACATAATTTGCTCAGTATAATTCAAATGTGTAACAGAGGCTGTCAAGAGGTGTTCACGTCCAAATATTGTAAGGTAANGACAAGTGGTGGCTAAAGGCATAAGGACAGATAATGATGTTGATATTGAATCCTCCCATGCAAGAAAAGAAGAAGTAGAAGAAGAATCGTGTCATAAGCTGGAAGTAGAAGTTGTGAATCTTAGAAAGAAGTTTGAGAAGTCAAACACCCAAATCAAGCTCTTGAACAATTCCATGATCCTGGATGAGATCTTGGATAGTCATAGATCACCAAATGACAAATCTGGTCTTGGATACAACAAGGAAGAAATCAGTACTCCTAAGAAACCTGATGCAAGTCCTTCATTTGTAAAAAGGGAAAGCAGGTATGAGAGTGTTTGTAATGGTTTTTTCTTATGATGAATATGGTCATAAAGACCTTGGATTGTAGGCATCATGGAAGAAAAATGAAGTTGTTGTAATAGAAGATCAGAGAAGAGTGACAGGGGGAGTCATTCAGTTATGACAAGAAAAGGTTGATGAAGGAGTCCCAGTAAGAGAGGTGAGCAATATTGAGTCTGCTACAAAGGACATAGTTGAAGTTGAAGATGAACAGATCCAAGAATCAGAAGGAGAATATTCTGAGTTAGATACAAATACCCTGCAGGACTCAAATAAGAGAATCCATCCTGTCAGGGGGAGTTTGTGTTGGTTGAATATCTGGTACCTCTGAAAGGTACTACAACAACTCAAGGGGAGCATGTTTTCTTTGACATTGATGTCAAAGGGGGAGAAAATGTATCGTCTAGATGCTACAATTGGAGGTCTAAGTAGAACAGTGCAGTCCTTCAGGGTTTCTATCAATGCCAAAGGGGGAGATTGTTGGCATGTTTACAAGCAGAGTGTGCTTTTCATTGATGGAAAGAACAACAACGACGATGGTATATTTACAAGCAAGAAAAGCAGCAATGAGGAAAGCAGCAATGATGGAAAATAGGGAAAGAATAAGTTCTGAATAAGAAGCGAACAGTATGAAAATCAAAGCTCGGGAGGAATAGCGTGAGTATGCAGAGATCAAAGCTCAGAAAGAAGCGTAAGCTCGGGAGGAGAAGCGAATAGTATGCAGAGACGAGAAAGCTCAGAAGTGATAGCAGTTTCCAGAAGTGCAGAGAAGGTCCAAGTCATCAGGACTCGTAAAAGGATCAAAGGTCGAGGCCTTTGACACTTAGACATTCTTCCAAGTCGGGAGAAAGCGTAAGCTCAGGAGGAGGAGTGACAGTGGTCATCGGATCAGTGTCTATTCAGGAGGAATGCGCAGAAAGATCGAGTCGTTGATATGAGAACATGATTGACGAACAACGTTTAGTTCAGGTCTAAATATGCGAGCAGTTTACACTCAGGAAAGTTTGAGATTTGAAATCCCCAGAATGTGAAGTTTCGTCAATCGTCGAATCAATTTCAAGTGGAAGTACAAGATAAGCTAGCAAAGATGCACCATAGAAAGATCGAGTCGTCGATCTAAGATCCTGATCGAACGAACAACATTCACTTCGGATATAAATATGCGAGGAGGTTACGCTCCTGAAAGTTTGAGATTTGAAATACCCGTAATGTAAAGTTTCGTCAGTTGTCGGATCAATTTCAAGTGGAAGGGCAGGATAAGCTAGAAAATTTGCATCGCAGAAAGATCGGGTCATCGATCCAATATCCTGATCGAATGAACAACATTCACTTTAGATATAGAGATGCAAGGAGGTTACGCTCCTGAAAGTTTGAGATTTGAAAAAACCGAAGCCCGAAAATCTGAAATGAATAAGGACCATCAAATATGGAGATCGGACAATGACCATTAGATCAGGAAGATCTACATCAGTAGATTACATCAGCAAATCTTGTCCTCAAGGACATGTGGCAGACCACGTCAGCAAGGAAACGTGGCAGACCATGTCATCAAGGACACATGGTGCAATCAGATAATGACAAGTGTCAAGTTGATTCGGCATTTCAGGTACGTGGAAATCAAAAATCTGAGTGACATGTGGCAGCTACTCGACTCGTGACACATCATCGAGTGATGCAAGAGTTACGTCACTCCGGGAGTTTTGCTTCGAGAGTTTTACCACCAGTTTTTATAGGATAAATCATTAAATACAGACATAAACTAATCTCCCTAGATCCACCTAGATCTAGAACAAAACAAGACAGAACAAGGCGCTTTCCCTAGGCTCTAAACATTGAATTTACTACCAAACAAAAGACAAGATACATACCTTTAAGTGTCGCTTCCTTATTTCTTTGTTGTTCCTGTTTTGCTCCGGTGCTCTTGTGATACTAATCCTGTAGTGAGACATAAACAACCAAAGTGAAAGTTGTAGAAGTATATTCAATGACAACCTATGCATATGATCAAGGAATTATGCAATAAAATAAAGATAATTCTATGGGAAAGAAGCATGCCACTGTATTATATTAAATAATAGGAAGAGAGATTACAACCGAATGCCTTGATGTTGTAAGGTTCCTTCCAATGATTCCTTTCTTCCCACACACTTCTTGCTCCAAGGATTCTGAGACCATGGATCTGATAGCTACCCACAATCTATCTTGACAAAGCAAAGCTCAAAGGCAATCTAACCAAGCTAACAATCTCAAGCCAAATTCAACTAACTTTCTCCATGAGAGCTCCTCTCCTTTTATAAGTTGAAGAGGATAAGGTGAGGAGGTTAGGATGATCCCACTAAATCATGAAAGCGAGTAAGATCCAAACCATTCGGAGGCCACCTCACCATAGAAGCTTTTCCTTCTAGAAGCATCAAGAAAATGCTTGTTTTTCCCACGTACGAAGGTTGCTGCACCCTAGCTGTAATGCATCCTGCGGAAACTCTGCAACCTAGCTATATTGCAACCTGCAGAAATCATGCATTTCTGCACCCTATGTATAAAGCAACCTGCGGAAATCCTCCTTAATAAGGTTTTTACAAAGGAAAATCCAATTTCTTCTCTAAGGAAAAGTTATTCTCCCTTCTTTCTTCAGGAATTCAGGCCACTGACCCCTCTAAAGGCAAAAAATAGGTTTACATCATTAACAGTCATAGTGGTGACGAAAATAATGTGTAACACCAGTACTCGCCCAAAGACACGAAGTCTCGAATGTCGAAGACCCGGAGTGGATAAGAGTCATCTGATCTGAAGATCACTTTGGGTGTATTCTTAATCGTTGATCATGTAGCAGGATACGTGTCAACGGATCGTGAACTCCGGGCAAAACTTCTCCGGGAAAACGTGAAGGGGAAAGATTTGAGATTTCCATTGAGATTTCCAAAGGCTGAAGTCCTAGAGTGGAGGATAGTCGTTGGATTAAAGAGGACATGTGTCAGTAGATTGTCATCTCTGGGAAAACACGAAGGAGAAAGGTTTGATATTTTTGAAGTCTCGAAGTCTCAAAGTGAACGAGGACCGTTGATTCAAGGAGGACACATGGAAGGAATCTGTGGACTTCGGCTAAAAGTGTTCTGAACAAGCAGAGGTTGAGAATTGAAATATTTGAAGTCCGGAGACCCGAAGGAGATCTCGACCGTTGATCCAAGAGGGACATGCGTCGTTGGATCGTGGACTCTGGGTGAAATGCTCCTGGAGAAAACGAGAATTTCATAATTGAAAGTCACGAAGGCCGAACTCGTGGAGGAGATCTTGATCATAGATTAAGGAGGACAGAAGTCAGCAGATCTTCCATTCCAAAAGATATCCAATCAGCAGCAACAGGGTTTGAGATTTGAAACTCCCGGAGCCCGAATCACGAAGGAAACCTCAGCCATTGATGGAAGAAGGAGAGATCTAGTCCACAAACTTGAGAGGTAAGATATGAACTGTTCGTTCAGGAGCACCATCAAGATTGGAGATCAATGGTAGTGCTCCATTGCAGGGCCAGAACATGCCTGGGCCTTAATCTTTCATGAGTGGACCGCAATTGAAACCACGGTTTTGGAGAAAGGACGTGTGGAGGCTCGTAGTGAATTACGGGGTGAAAAGCGGGTTGTCCTCAAACCGCCTATAGACCCGCCCGCAATCCTGTGGTCACATGAACTCATTTCCCAAGGTCATATCTAGGGAAGAGCTAGCACGTCGCTAATCTCCACTTCGGAGTTCAGGAGATCGGGAGTTGGGAGAGTCGGGGTGAATCATGACAGATGACCCGAAACACGAAGTCCCGAAGTGATTGGCCCTAGGTCACAGCCAGCGGTCACGAGAAGGAATGCGCTTAGGAGCCAAAGGAGCCAAAAATGGCTAACTGTAACTACCAGAGAGGATGAAGAATTGCGACTAACAAAGAAACAAAGGATTCTCAAGATAACTGACAGAGAAGCCAAAGAACCTTGAATAATGGCCAGAGAAGATGAAGAGTTTGTATGATGATCAAGTAGATGATTCGACGTGAGAAATACATGCAAAACAAAGAAGTGAAGGCATTCTTCTAGTTAGCCATGCATTCGTGAGGAAGAGACAGAGTGAACAACATGTAGGTCAGAGCAGTGATGTAGTGAAGAGCATGTAGAGGCATAGCGCATAGGATGCAGTTGGTGCACAGAGAATATAAAAACACAGAACAGAGAATAGATTTTGTTGTTGTTGAGTGTGTTTCATGCGGGTAGAATCATGTTGTGTGTAGGAGCTGAAGCGCACAGAGGAGGCATGGTGCATATAATGTGTTAGCACAAGATTGGTTTATGCCTCAGCGTTTCATAAATCCTTCATTATTCATTTTGGCAAATGAATACAATTGTTATGGTATATTTTATCTATTTTGGGGAAAATTGAAATTATATTGGGTTATGCCCATTATCCAAGTTCAAGCATCAAAATCACTCACAGATTTGCGCTACCTAATCGCACGCAGACACACAGGTGGGCGCTACCTAAATTCTGGGAGAAAACAAATTGTGCAGAGTTATTTTACCAGTTTTGGGTCACTAACTTAAAACTTAGATTGTGAACAATTGAGAAGGTATTTTTGAAAAATGGAGGAGGTTTGTGTTCGTAACCTTCCAAATAACAAAAAAATCTCTCTGTTTTTCAAAATTTGTTATGGTTTGAGAGATATTAGACATATAGTTGTGCTACCAAATCTGCACAGTGACGCTACATAATTTCCTGTAGCGGTCACGATTTTGGTATTCCCCTTGTTGGGAGGTTGCCACCTGTCAAGGTGGATTCAAATGGATTCTCAAGGATTAGTTAGATGCCAAAGGACACCTGCACCTAATATTTAGCTCCATCAAAGGCCTCATGCATGAGGTGGAAACAATTTATTAATGACTTCCAACAAATTCCTGAAAATTAGCAGTTTGTTGGGTTTTTGTCTCTTTGATTGTTGCCACCTATCTTCAAGGCTTAGAATCCAATGGAGGAGATGGGATTCAACCTCCTAAGGTTATTTGGATGCTATTTTCTATTTAAGGAAGGATATTTCTATTGGAGAAAGGGATTCATGATCCAAGAGAGGCTAGAGAGAGATGTAGCAGGCAGTTTTCCTGTGTGTGTTCATTTGTAAGCCTGTGGGCATTTTAGGATTGTAAGCATTATTGCTATTGGAGACTCATGAGAGATGTGATTTCAAATTGTAACTCTTTTGTTTATATTTATTCTTATTTGAATATATTGCAGATTTAAGGATCAAAGGCTGTCAATGATTTATGGATCCCTAAGCAACAGAGGATCTGCTATATTTTTCCCATCAATCATTGTTTATATTCAAGTATTTGTTGATTCATTAAATTGAGAGGATCGTTGTTTAGTGAACATTCTATCTTATGTTTTCCTTCTTCATTCTTCCACCTATCAGCATATAATCTTGTTTTCTATTATACAGCTTTTGTGCCTTCGATGAGTAGGATGTTTGTGACTCCATTGCCCATTGGTGTAGCCTACTGATCTACAGTTTGCAACCCTCTCTCTTTATTTATCAGTCTTGTTGATCCACCTATTCAAAACCAAAATTATCTTTTACATTCTGATGGGTGTTGAGCTTACACTTTAGCAGTCAAAGTGTTACTTTCAGTGCTAACATAATTAGCATCGTTGTCGGGGACGAATTTGAGCTGATTGAAAAGCTCCCTGGGAAGAACGATATTGCACAGCTCTAGCTTTAGATGGTGACTAAATTTGGACACCTTCAAGATTGCACATTCACCATGGCGACTCCATTGTTCAGAATCTATTGGTGACTCCACTGGGGATGAGACAAATTAGATGGAAATGAAGGCTATCCTGGCCAAGAGGTTTTCCACACTCAATTTCTCAGCCATAGATGGTTATCCACATCCTGTGCCTCAAATTGATGAATGGAAAGATCTGTTGCCCAAATTTTATGAAGATGAGGATGACAACCCTTTTGAGCATGTTCATGGATTTCATGCTTTGATGCAGCAACTTGACATCCATCATGAATATATATTGATGAAAATGTTCATCTATTCATTGGAAGGCAATGTGAGGCAATGGTATAAAACACTCCTTGCTTCTAGTATTTCCTCTTTGAAAGACTTTCATGATGTTTTTTATTCTCATTGCAAGATAATTTATCCAGCTGAAAGACTTTTTGAGAATTGTTGTGAGGGGTATGCATCATATATTCAGGATTTAGCAAGTGATTCCTCTAGCAGTGATGATGAAGGGGATGATTGTAGAGAGAAGGACTTAGATGATGAGTTTCATAATGTTTTTCCTAAATTTCAAAAACAAATGCATCATTCACGTCAAAATCTAGGTCCCCAAGAGAAAGATCAATATGGACAATCCATCATTTCCCTTTCTCCTCCTTTTCTCCATTCTTTAAGCCAAGAAGTCATCTTAGGTTCAGATTCATTTCATCATGAGAACAGTGTTTCAGCTTGTCATGAACGAATTCATAGCTTACCAGTTGTTGTTGTAATTCTTCCTATTGTTAATGAACCAGTGTGCCATAATTTGCCAAGTTTTGATGACTATGAGGATGTTTTCACTGAACAACCAGTTGTCCCAGCTATTGTACTAATCCCCTCAGCCATTAATAGTCAAATGGTCATTGATTCACCTTTGTATAATGATTATGAAGATGATTTCCATGAACAATCTGTTGAAGACCTTATATCAGAGAAGTACCCTTCACATCAAAGCAACAATAGCTTGTTTCAACCCTCATGTGATATGTTTGTTGCTGAAAAAGAAGAAAAAGATGACAATATAATTTTAGAGGGTGAAAAACTGAGAAATTGGCACCATAAGCCAAGCTATGATGAATATCCCTCACAATTAGAAGATAAGACAGAAGAATGTAGTTTCCCAAGCACTTCTAATTGTGATGAACTGCCCTATCAACCCCCTATTCCTCTTGAAGACACAAGCTCAGTTTGATCAAGTAGCCAAGATCAAATGCCATGTGATCAGATGAGAAAGGTTGAAATTAAAGGCAGCCAAGCATCACTAAGCCTTTTTCCTAATACACCTCATGACCAGGAGTGGACCAAGGCCATATGCATTGAGGATGAATCAGAAAATCAGCAAGCCATACAACAACCAAGAACAGTGGAGGAAGGAACTAATGCAATACTTTTCCTTTCTACACAAAGAAATGTCGCAGGGGCAAGTATTGATGATGTTTTTCAGGATCCATTTACAGCATGTCTGCAAGTAGAAAGTGGGCCTAGGATCATTGATTTCTTCAATGGAAAGTGTATTGCCAAATGTTTCTTTGACATGCCTTCAAGTAAGAATTATCTCTGGTGCTTAAGGAAGCACATTTCAAACCTTCAAACAGTTGAAAAAATGATGAAATGGATTCATTGGTTGTTTCATGTAACTTGAATGCTTCATTTTCCCAATAATTAGAGTAGGTGTGTGCAATAATCTTGTTGAACAAGCATCATTTTTGTCAATTTCAGTTTTCATTTTCATTTGGTTTCAGTTGAAGTTCACAGATCAAAGCAAATTGCAGAGGTTAAAGGTTGGGAGCATCCCTAGGATGAGGCACTGAAACTACAAGAGTTCTTGGAGCCACACAGGGAGGACTCTATCCCCCATGGAGCCTATGTTAGCACAAGATTGGTTTATGCCTCAGCGTTGCATAAATCCTTCATTATTCATTTTGGCAAATGAATACAATTGTTATGGGATATTTTATCTAGTTTGGGGGAAATTGAAATTAAATTGGGTTATGCCCAATCTCCAAGTTCAAGAATCAAAATCACTCATGGATTTGCGCTACCCAATTGCACGCAGACACATAGGCGTGTGCTACCTAAATTCTAGCAGAAAACTAATTGTGCAGAGTTATTTTACCAGTTTTTATTCACTAACTTAAAACTTATATTTTGAACAATTGAGAAGGTATTTTTGAAAAATGGAGGAGGTTTTTGTTCATAACATTCCAAATAACAAAAACCTCTCTCAATTTTTCCAAATGTGTTATGAATTGAGATATATTATACATATAAGTGGCGCTACCGAATCTGCACAGCGACGCTACCTAATTTCCTGTAGCGGTCATGGTTTTGGTATTCGCCTTGTTGGGAGGTTGCCACCTGTCAAGGAGGATTCGAATGGCTTATCAAGGATTAGTTAGATGTCAGGGGACACCTGTACCTAATATTTATCTCCATCAAAGGCCTCATGCATGAGGTGGAAACAATTTATTAATGACTTCCAACAAATTCCTGAAAATTAGCAGTTTGTTGGATTTTTGTCTCTTTAATTGTTGCCACCTATCTCCAAGGCTTAGAATCCAATGGAGGAGATGGGATTCGACCTCCTAAGGTTATTTGGATTTTATTTTCTATTTAAGGAAGGATATCTCTATTGGAGAAAGGGATTCATGAGCCAAGAGAGGCTAGAGAGAGGTGTAGCAGGCAGTTTTCCTGTGTGTGTTCATTTGTAAGTCTGTGGGCATTTTAGGATTGTAAGCATTACTGCTATTGGAGACTCATGAGAGCTGTGATTTAAGATTGTAACTCTTTTGTTTATATTTCTTCTTGTTTGAATATATTGGAGATTTGAGGATCAAAGGATGTCAATGATTTATGGATCCCTAAGCAGCAGAGGATCTATTGTATTTTTCCCATCAATCATTGTTTATATTCAAGTATTTGTTGATTCATTAAATTGAGAGGATATTTGTTCAGTGAACATTCTATATTATGTTTTCCTTCTTCATTCTTCCACCTATCAGCATATAATCTTTTTTTATGTAGAGCAGCTTTTGTGCCTTCGATGAGTAGTATGTTTGTGACTCCATTGCCCATTGGTGTAGCCCACTGATCTATAGTTTTCAACCCTCTCTCTTTCTTTATCCATCTTGTTGATCCACCTATTCAAAACCAAAATTATCTTTTACATTCTGATGGGTGTTGAGCTTACACTTTAGTAGTCAAAGTGTGACTTTCAGTGCTAACATAATGGAAATAAGACATAGAGCATAAAGTGCAGAAGAAGCAAGGAACAGAAATGAATATCTAAGAGAAGAAAAGAAAGCGTAGCAGACACGAGGAGAGAGACATTGATGCAGGCAGAGCATAGCAGTGTAGCAGAATAGTGATGAGATTGGTAAGCCATAGATAGATGTTGTATCACTGTGATAAATTCAAGAAAGAAAATATTTATATTTCAGGGTGGTAAGGAGGTGCTAGGGAGGATTGTTGTCCTCAAAGTTTCAAGTGGGTTCTTGAACACAGGGGGTTGTAGCTTCCATCTGGTTGCAGCCAGAAAAAACAGGGTGGCAGGGTGGTGCAAGGGAGAACTATTGTTCTTTGTTATACAAGTCGGTGCATG
>JASDQU010354469.1:0-12046 GCA_032191745.1 Picea mariana
CTCCCGATTTGGGTTTCCACGTAAAACACTGGTGTACTGTGTATGTGTATGATTGTTCATTTGTTCATTGCTTATTTACTCTGCAGTTATTGGATGGTAATGCTTCATTGATATAACACTTGGATTATATGATTAAAAGGGATTAAATTTCTCTATTACTGATTCACCCCCCCTCTCAGTAATCCAACATACTTTTGGTCTGTCCAGTCTAGTATAAATAAAGGTGATTTCCCCATTGAGGAAATACACAACTCACTTGTCATTTGGAAATTTCAACAAGTACATCTTCTAGGGATGAAGTGCACACCTCTCTTAGGTGCAAGATTCAAGGTAGTAGAGCACCCTTTTGTGTGCATTAGGGTTTCATGGTTGGAGGATCTTCCCTTGAGAATATAGAAAAGGATTGTTGGGTTTTTCTCCCTTTTTGAGAAGGGTTTTCCCAGGATATTTCTTGTGTTTTTATGCATGGTATTTCTTCTTGTGATCTTGGTAATTGCAACAATTGTGAATGGTGTAGCTGCATTTGTTTATGGTTCAAGTACATGAATAAAATGAAATAAACCTCATGCTTGAGCCAAGCATAGTGAAAATTCAACATGGTTTCAGAGAATAGGTCTTGAAGAATCTATTGCACAAGCCTTCAAATCAATCCATCCTCCTTTCTAAAGAACCGAATGTCCTCCTAGGGTTTCCAGAAATCCATATGACCCTCTCTTGTTTGGCTATTTTAGCACCTTATATTTGAGCGTTGGGTCTAAAAATTGCATGGGAGTGTACACCCTCCTTCAACGCACCTCCAACAAGCTTTAGATTGAAATTTCAAGAAGTTTGGATTTTTGGCCCTAGGGTTTCGTAATTTTCTACAGAAAATTTAGATTTAGGGTTTCTGCAACTCATTGAAAGATATTTTCATCTCACCAGTGTTATTCTAACTTTCAAGGATTATTTTTGGCATTCATAAGCCCAACGAAACCTAATATTGCTAGCCTATTCTGCCCATTAGGTTTTCTAGTCTAGTCGGTAACGGTTTGTGAAGAATATGAAAATATGATGAACATAACTATGAAGGAAGATAAGCTTGATGGATCAAGCAAATAAAGTTCCTAGAAGCCAAGACTTCAGAGAGATGAATACATCAAGGAAGAAGCCTTCTTATTCATTCCAACACTCTCAAGTATGGTTCCTACTGATAATGGTACTTGGTTAATTGGCAGTGGTGCCTCCAGGCACATGACCAGATTTAGAGATCACCTAACAGATCTTGTTGAGAAAGAGACCAATCTACATGTTTTACTTCGAGACAATGCGAGATATAATGTGAAAGGGGTTGGAACTTCTACTTTCCAACTAGATTCTAACATACCTCTTCAGTTAAGTGAGGTACTATATGTACTTGGGATGAAGAGGAGCCTTGTATCCATTTCTTACTTAGAAGACAAAGGCTACAAGGTTACCTTTTCTGAAGGAAACTTTCTTGCATGGCACAAGGAATCACATATAAATTCTTCCAGAGTAATTGGTGTTCGAGAAAGAAGCTTATACAGGTTGACTGACAGACTAGTCTTGGCCCTATTACATGATACTATCATCTTGAGTGAGCTATGGCATAGGAGACTTTCTCAAATTCATTGTAGAGCCCTTCCAGCTCTAGGGAAAATGGTAACAGGCCTTCCAGAGATACAGATTCAACATAAATGTGTTTCTATAGGTTGTGCACTTGGAAATAATGTTAAGGGGTCCTTCTTGAGCAGTGATAATAGATCCAAGGAAATATTGGACTTGAGACATTCAGATGTGTGTGGGCCAATGATTTTTGCCTCTTTGAATGGATATTTGTACTATGTACTCTTCATAGATGATCACTCTCGAAAAAACCGAATTTACTTTCTGAAGACGAAAGATGGAGTCCTTGCAAGATTTCAAGAATTCAAATCTCAGGTTGAGAAACTGACTGGAAGAAAGATCAAGGTACTAAGATTAAATAATGGAGGAGAATACACCTCCAAGGATTTTAGTAATTTCTGTATTGAAGTAGGGATCAAGAGGGAGTACACAGTTCCTTACAACCCTCAACAAAATGGGGTTGCAGAGAGGAATAACAGAACCATCATTGAGGCAACCAAAGCACTGATACATGATCAGAGTCTACCTATGATTTTGTGGGAAGAAGCATGCATGAAAACAATATATGTTCAGAGCAAGAGTCCTCACTAGATTTTGAGGAACATAACTCCTGAAGAAGCCTTCACCGAAGTGAAGCCTAAGATTGGACACTTCAGGATATTTGGTTGCCCAATATACTTTCATGTACCCAAAGAGAAGAGATCCAAGATAGACCCTTTAGGGAGAAAGGGTACATTTGTGGGATACATTGAATCTTCAAAGGCATATCGAATCTACATCCCTAGTCAGATATAGATTGAGGTAAGCAGAGATGTTATCTTTGAAGAAGAGATAGCCTTTCAAATATCCAGAGAATCTCAGATGGAGATTGATAGTGAGACAATACCTTCTCCCCCTTCAACAGTTTAGAGGGAGAGAACCATTATTTCAATTAATCCAGTTGATCCAGTTGCTCTAGTCTATATTCCCAGAGACATTGAAGTAGGCCATAAAAGGCCTGCCTGGGCTCGACAAAATCTACAAGAGGAAGAGGGCCATGAAAATCCTCAAGGAACATCCCAAAGAGAAAGAGACCAAAGATATTTTTGAGCTATCTTTCAGCCATGAGCCACATCATTGATTCTGAGCCTTCTTGTCATGGAGAAGAGACAGGTTAGCAGGTATGGCAAGATGCCATGGCAGAAGAATATCAGTCCATCTTGAAGAATGATGTGTGGGATATTGTGCTAATACCAGAAGGGAATTTTGTAGTAACTTCCAAGTGGATCTATAAGATCAAGCATGCAACTAATGGAAGTATCGAGAAATACAAAGTGAGATTTGTAGCCAAAGGATTCTCACAAGTGGAGGGAATTGACTATAAGGAGACATTTGCTCCAGTATCCTGATACAATTCCATCTGTACTATCATTTCATTGGCTGCATCCATGGGTTGGAAACTACATCAAATGGATGTAAAGACAACATTTCTCAATGGTGATATTGATGAATAAGTTTACATTGAGCATCCAAAGGGATTCGTGATACACGATGAGAAAACTCATGTGTGTAGGTTGAATAAATCCCTGTATGGACCAAATCAAGCACCTCGTGCTTGGTACGAGAAGATGGATAGATTCTTGATGAGTTTGGGCTTCAACAAGAGTGTTTTTGATCCAAACCTATATTATCAAATTGTTGGTAACAAGTGCCTCCATGTATATTGAAAATTGATAAATTAAAATGTAATATGTGAACATGTGAACATGTATATTGAAAATTGATAAATTAAAATGTGATGCCAACTTCAGATGGAAACACACATAGATATCGGGGTTGAGTTATCCATAAGAGAGGAGAGGTTTGAGGGGGGTCTTATTCATGGGTTGTAAATCCCAAACCTTTTTCCTAATTTTCTTATTGTTTTGAGTGAACCTCCTATTTATTCCCTTAAGTGTAGGAAATCCCAATCTATGAATACTTGTAAGAGGGTGGGTAGAAGAGTCACATCCCATAGTTATTGATAGGTGGGATTGAGTACAATAATCTTAGGGAAGATTGTGAGTCAAGTAAGGAGGAAAATAGGGGAAATTCATATGGGATAAGAGGGGATTTTGGAAAGACCAATTTTAGGCATGGGAATGGGAGACAACAAAGGAGGAGAGAATTATAGCTTGGAGGAAAAATGGTGAAATTTTCAACAACTAGTGGGAGTTGTTGAAGGTGGAGGAAGCAAGTTGTCACAATTGTAGAAGAGACAGGTTGTCAAACTTGTAGAGTTAAGTCCCTGTGTGAGAGTTTTCACTAGAGAATCAAGTTTGTTGTTGTTAGTTTTTCCTGGTATCTGACATCCTCAGAGTCACCAACAGAGAGATTCTTGGCCAACCTGTGATGGAAGTAGTTATAAAAGAATGGTACATCCTAAGGGATTATTGCAAAGAAGGGGGTACATTCCTTGGTTTGGGTAGGTTAAGAGAAAGAAAGATAGAGGAGTTGGGATATATATAAGAAATATTAGTTGGTTGTGAGAATATTGAGTTGTGAGTGGACAATGGAGAGACACCCTCTTTTATGGATTCCTAGCCCCAACTCGTGGGTGACTCACTGTTTAGGTTTGGAACAAAAATTTTGTATTTCGATGGAACGCCCCTCCTCTACAATGGGTTGCACAATTGTTATAAAGGATAAGTGTTTTACCCTATGTCTACATTATGCTAATGGTTTATTTTGTTGTGCAATAAATCTGGGTTTGAAATGATTTATATGTTGTTGTATGGGAATAGATTAGCGACGTGTCTATTTTTATTGAAATTGTTTCTATATGCAAGGCATTTTTAACTTGTTGCATGTTTTAACTTAATGGTATCAAAAAAAGAAATAAAATTATTGGGTTAAATAGTGGGGAATGCCACACACCTCCCTACTATTGCAGGGAGGTTTTTCAAATACCATAAAATACCTATCCATCCAATTGCCTAAAAATGGTTAGTAGATGTACTAATCCATACAAATGCATCTCTTTGTGACTAGTGGTTGTAATATAGTTCTCGGGTTAATAGACAATGTCATCATCTATTGTCTTGAAATGTTGAGGTCTTTAACTCTATTTTTATCTAGACCCATCCTACAATATTCATACATTTTGGCCCTGTAATAAAAAATAAGTGTTAGTTGACCTTAGGAAATTGTAATAAAATAAAAAATGGTGTTTAGGGATGTGGCTAGTGACAACCATGAGGGATCTTTGGTATTTCTTAAGTCTTGTATAAGACTTCTTATAGACCTCAACCCTGCATCAATTTCAATGTTTATGTCTCTTGGTTATATATTGGGTTTTGGAGTGTGTTCATGTGGTGATGTTGGGTTTGGGTTTTCTCTAGGTTCCATGTTAATTATGTATGCTGCAATTTAATAAAGGGGAAATCGATTTTTTGTATATTTTTATAATTTAAACAAATTATGAAATAAAAAATAAACAAATCCAATCAAAATAATTACCTGGAACCAATTTATGACCACATCAGTAGAGTCTAGTAGTGTTTTTTCAAGCTCTCCTCAATTTTCACTCTTAAATTTGCTTAAGCACTCTTAAAATGCATGGCGTGGTCTATTGGTGAAATGGGGTAGTCATGAGTTTTTACAGAAATTGCCCAACTGGAGCGGACATGCATTCTTAGAGAGCACATGCATTCTCTTAAATGCACACACATTCTTAGGAATGCACATGCATTCTTAAGAATGCCTACGTGGTGTTGATTTGACAACCTTAGTGGTGGTTTGAGGAACATCGAAGCTAGAGTCTCACGAACGTGTGCGTGTTTCTAGAGAGTGCACACATTCTTAGGAATGAAAACACATTTTTAGGAATGTGCATGCATTCTTAAGAACGCCTATGTAGCGCTAATTTGCTAGCCTTTGTGGGGGTTCGGGGAACATCAAAGCTAGAGGTTCATGAATGCATGCATGTTTTTAATAATGAAAGCACATTCTTACGTGAGTACATTCTTGGACACCATATTGCCACTTTTTCGATCATCATCTTTGTGCAAGAGCCCTAGTTCATTAGTTTGAAAGACAACTTAATCACAATCTTTTATAATATTTTATAATACTATTTTGTCATATCCTAATAATTTGTGACTCTCCCTATTCTCTTATATCATCTCTTCTCTCATGTAGTGCGTTGAATATCAAAAAAATATATACATCATGAAAACTTTACGTCAACCCCAATACACTTGAGATAGAGATAGGACCATTTCATCTAATAACTCCATTAAATTTAAGAACCCTTCTTCAAGGACATTGCGATTGAAATAAAGTCTTTAGTATATATATAGAACCATGAATATCTTCCTATGACGCACACTTGCCACTATAATATAAATATTATTTGTGACTCCTGATCCCACCGGGTCATATCGTTGTCGGGCTCCTCCCATTTCCCACATTCACTATATAAAGACAATCAAGTGGCGTTCCTTCGGACGATAGCAAAGCCAACTTCACATGTTGAGGAGCCCACTTGCTAAGTAGTTGACAATTATAGCATTATCTGATATCTACGTTTAGTCACGCTCACCTTCCACATGGTTTTGTAATCACCACATGGTTATAAAACGGAAACCCCACTACTTTTACTTTTACACGGAGACAGCAAAAGCACACGTCTCGAAAATTCCAACATATGGCAAAAGTTCAATACAATCACTCTTAGAATTTGATACAATCGGTGGTAGAATTTGACGGTGTTAGAATTCGAGTGTCCATTTTTTCAAGTTTCTACCTTGTATAGGGCAACAGGGTAACTTCAAGGTCGACAGCCTAATTCCTAATTTAATGTAAAAATGTTAAATTACAGTATAAATGTTTTATATATTTTTTTCAATTATCACAGGAATTTAGTTATATAAGTTTTCGTGAAATCAAAATTTTTAATTGTTTAAAATGTTTTATTTAATGTATAAACAGATGCAATGTTTTAATTTTTTTTTCAAAATATTTAAATTCTATAATTTCAAGTTTACAATTTTTAAACTTTTGATAAATTTTATTAAAAAAAATTGAATATATATGAGAAAGAATTTTATTTTTTTATGGATTTGAAAACACTTTCTCCAAATTTGAATATTAAATTATATATATATTTTTTATATTTATATTTTTTTAAACACTATTATACCTTTTAAAAATAATCATTATTAATAACCTTTTAATCATAATTAAGTTTTTAATAATTACTATTTCATTTCCTTAAAATATTTTTTTATCATCACAATAAATTAAAAGCTCTGATTTGAAACCTTAACTTGCATTACAAAACATAATAATAATGCCATTAACATAATAATGCCATTAATGTCCACTACTTCCTCCATATTTTACTTCGCATGGCAAGTTTTAAGATTTTTAACAGTTTTTTTATTGGATGCAGCTGCGTGGATGCAAGCTGATCCTTTTTTTACTGTCTCTTTATTACTTTGTCGACTTCCCCCTACTCAGAGCACGGGGGGCTCTTAGTAGGTGCCCAGGGCTTGGATGTATGTGAAGTTCATCAGTGTAGGCGTTTCAGTTAATTCTGTCCGTGCACTTTTCCCAAGATTCACCATCTTGATTCTAAGTGACCTGTAACAGCTATGCCATGTTAGGGTTTATGTTACATTTCTGATAATTAGAGTTTTAGAGTTTATAGATAATTAGGATTTATATTGCATTTCTGAAAATTAAAGTATATAAAGGTAAACTATAAAATACTTGAGTTTTTTTATTTAATATTTATTTAATGATATTTAGGAAGGGATAATTTACATTTTATCCCATTAATAAAACCTAAATTCCAGAGTGAGTCCTTTGGGATAGGGATACTTATCCTAAATTCCAGAGGAGTCCTTTGGGATAGGGATACTTATTAATAATTTCTTTTGTGGCAATCTCCATAACTGGGTTGGGTTTTGGAAGTGTGGTTCCAGAACGGGAGAGCAAGGCAACCATTAAAATTTGGGGATATTTAATTCTCTTTATTGGGTTTTGGAAGTGTGGTTCCCGAATGGGAGAGCAAAGTAACAATTAAAATTTGGGATATTTAATTCTTTTTATTTGGTCCAAACTCATTGAAATCATTCTTTGATGTCTTACATTTTCAATTGTAAAATTTTAGCAACAATATTTACAGCAGATTTTACAGAATTTATTTAGATTATAAGCGTTCATCAGCCATAATTTTGTAGCTGTGTTAATAAAACACTAACAACAATATTTACAGTAGATAACAACAATATTTACAGTTGATTTGATTTAAATTATTATTTTTATTATTATAATTTATAGGGGTTTACCAGCCATAATTTTTGGCTGTGCAAGTTATATATATATGACGTATATTTTAATGGGAGTGAAAATTTTTTTGGGGGAATTTTTGCTTGAAATCTGGTTAGAAATTATTGGATTAGTAGATTTAAATGATTATTTTTGTAAAACTTGAGTACCTTGGGAATTTTTCAGCATACTAAATCCATTTCTACATTTAAAAATGAATTCTGAATAACAAAAAAATAGTGATTCGTATAAATTTATATACCTAAATTCCAACCAAAAAAAATCATTTAGTAAAAAAGCCCGTACAAATACTGTAATTGAGACTCTCCACTCCACCGTGGTTAAATGTGAGAATCGTTCAGCTGGGAAAGAGTTACATATAGTGGAAGAATGAATGCATGAGGGACCGAAAAATTGAAGTTCCCGTCATGCATGTCGCTCTCTGTCCGCTGCTTCTTTGTGGCAATAATAGACATCGATATTTTAAAACACGTGTCAGTTTCACAGTGTCATTAAGCTGCTGATAATCGAGTGTGATATTAACATATATCGACTCTTATAGAAATAGAACAAAATCTTATTGAGGTGATAAAGCATTTGATTCCATTTAATCGATAACATTTTGACAAAACAATGGTGTGAAAACACAGAAATGATTAAAGAACATAAAATTTCGATTTGCTCATGGCTTCACAGAATGACAGTTCGGAGGAAATAGCCTTGGGAGAAAAGGGTACGTTCTCGGATCTGACTATGTTTTTGACATACAAAACCAAGAAAAGTTTTTCTTCAATATGTACGTTACAATCCTTCATCGTTGTCTCTGCCACACTGGATTGTTCTAGAATCATTCCAAACGTCATGAAACTCGGCCCCACTAATACCAAATTCCTTTAGCTGTGGCGATGCAAAATCATTTTGAATGACTGGATGCTCATTCATCTGCCAAATATCATCGTCCCACAGAAACCCATAGAAATCCTCCGTAGTCTCAGCGTATCCATTCTCGGCATCCGAATAGTACATAGTATTGGTCATTGAATCTCCATCGATATAGTTGATGATGATTCCAAATTCATCGGGAGAAATATGATCTGCCAAGAAACAAAGCTCTGCGCCAACATCTTCGTAATTCTTAAAAATTCTTATATCATACACTGAGGTGGTTGCTTCAGAATTCGATTCTGACAATTCCCCTTCTTTAATTGAACCCATCTGATCATTATTGCCCTTCTCATACGTAGACTCAATATCATTATGTGCTTGCGCCTTCAACCCAATTTCCGTTTCCCGAGACTTTAGAACCGCGTTGAACCCGATCTCGCCGTCATGCTCATTCACAACATCAGTCCCTTCTGGGTTATCAAGCTCATGAGATCATTGTCATACGCCAACGTTCTGCTAATGGTGCGCTTTGCGTCTCATGAGATCATTGTCATACGCCAACGTTCTGCTAATGGTGCGCTTTGCGTCTCATGAGATCATTGTCATACGCCAACGTTCTGCTAATGGTGCGCTTTGCGTCTGGCAAAGCCAATCCGCCATTCCAATACTTATCTCTCCCTCTTTTCCTATGAGAAACTTGTGAGTATGAGGCCATCTCCGCAAGAAAATGATGAGACTAATACACAGCACATACAACAGAAAGCCCTGGTTTGATAGTTGCAGTTCTCAACTCTATACCACCTTAGCATCCACAAAATTGTGTATAAATACCGCGTGGTAGATGAATCATAAGAAATACCGCGTGAAGTGACACGAGACGCGCTTGGCCTCGACGTTTTTCCGTGAACTTCGTTTAGACGGCATTAGTAGGTCCCACGTTAAATTGCCTCCCAGGTGGAATCTCACTGCGATGCACGAAAGCGGCAGGAAAAAATTCAATGAAACTGTCCATCGTGAACTGAATCGTTCAGATGCTTTTGAGCAGGTGGTGCAAAGCCTTTGTACGGGACGTTGGACTCGCGTTAGGGCCGACATGCTCGGTATTTTTCTATAATGATGCTCCGTAATTTAGGGCTCTAAAAACATTTTGTCCATCCTCAACGACGGATGATATCTTTTAAGTGAAGTTTGGTATATTTCTGCAAGCGGTTGAATACAACGCACTCGTAGTACAGTTGGCCTTTCTGAAAAAATTGGTAACTAGAACAATGACGCCGCAAGTGTTCTTGAAATGCTCTCAACCATACATCGCCCATGGCTCAATAGTCCCTACCTTCACGGTAGGTACTAGAGTATTCGATTGATAGTTGACTTACTATTATTTAAGTTAATAGTAATCTCAACTTTCATTAAAATCATTTAATGGATGTCAATTAAAATCATTTAATGGATGTCAATTGATATTTAAATGAGTGAAACGACATTATATTATTTAAATATACTTTAAAAAGTCTAAAAAAAAGGAGTGTTCTTTTGGTTAACTAGGAGTGTGGGACAAGTGTTTAGTGGAAGAATCAACTGTCGTCACTCTTGTTATCATCGTGTTGACGCTTTGACAATAGAGAATCAATGCCCCCATATCATTTCACTCTATATCCTTCACCACTTTATATGTTTTTGATACAACTTAATATAATATTAAATGTTATTTGTAATATAGAAATTTTGATGCATTGTGTTGAAGGAAATTTTGATGCAATCCCTTCCAATGTGATAAGTAGTAGCAATTTTAAATGGAGTGTTATAGTAATCATTTCGCTCAATATCTTTGTGAGTCACAAATCATGATGAGAGAAGCATATCCAATTGTATTAGATGCATTGACATGCATAGTTTCGGTTGACAAGAGCTATATAATTATATAGCTTTGCTACTATTTTCTCTATGTAAACATTGTCTTTTTTCTCTTCTATAGCTTTCGAGCTCCATACTCTAACCTAGGCTTCTTCTATGCTTTCATAGGTTTATAGAAAGAACTAATTCAAAAACAATTGAAGCATTGGTTTCTTCGTTGGAGTGACTTCAATTTATATTTCAATGACTTCATATATCCCTTTCCCTACATAGATTGAAAAATTGGTAAGTGAAACTCGTTAACCAAGACCATTAGTAAACATAACCAACTCCTCAATACATCTTAATAGACTACATAAATTATTGCTTATTAGACTACATATACTCCTCAATATGTTGCATCTTATATATGCATTTTTTACCAAGTTGGATATGTTATTTCCTATTGCATAGGGATTGGACAACGATGTTATTGTAATATTCCAGATATCAAATAGTATGCAGAACATAAATAATTAGCTAGGAATGGCAGATAAACAACGATATAACTAGAACAACACCACAATAATACCAAAATAATACCAGAATAACACCAGAATAACACCAGAAAGAGCACTTTGATCACTGAGAGCAATGTTCACTTTCCTCTTCGAGGGAGAAACCTCCATCAGAGCAGAGCTCTATTACAATAATATCCAAGACAAAATTTCTCATACCCTTGACTCCTATTTATACTAAATATGTCTATCAAAAGAACAATCTAGAGGAAGATCCTTCTAGAAACGAAAGCTTCTATTAGGTCTTCTTACATTGGACTTATTCTTCTTTATTGTAAGTTTTAAACCTGTGAAGTAAAGAAATGCATATAAATTCTTAAGCAAAATAGAATTTAATCAATGGCTCATACACAAAATACACAGAGATTTTATACCGAAAACCCTCAACCGGGAAAACCTTTCTTATATTCATTATCTCAAATTTCACCATTCACCATACAATATATACAATATTTTTAGGTATTCCGTAGATACCAAAACCCTAATCCCTTAGTCCAGGATTAAATTAGAAAACCGCTAAAAATAGCAAAATCCGCTAAAAATAGAAAAAATCCGGGATCGTCAGACGTAGTTGTCAAATCTGACGTGCCCACACACACACATGCAAAGAATATAACACATACTCAACATTCTCCCACTTGTTGTTTTCTTTGCATCCAGGGGTCCAGGGGATTATATAGTCAACAATTTAGGGCAGCAATGCCCATTGTTACTCTACACCAGGAGAACTTTTCGGTGCTCACAAACTTTATCAATGAATCTGCAACATTCTTCAAAGTGTCAACCTTTTCTAGCAACACCTTCTTTTCCTCAACCATGTCTCTCAAAAAGTG
>JASDQU010354471.1:1192-11985 GCA_032191745.1 Picea mariana
GCCAGATGAATGCAAAGGTAGTACCAGATCACTGCAGAGTATTGGATGACATGGAGTGTGGGTACCAGATGACTATACAGGCACTGGTTGACTATAGAACCTTATGGTACCAGATGACTTGGAGTATCGAATGACCTGCAATGCAAGTACCGGAATAGGAACAATACAGGTACTGGAACATGGACAGTGCATATACCAGAACCTGAACAATACATAACATGTTGCTTGGACATAAAAACATAGGATTAAACCATCATCAACAAAACTATTGTATAATCATCCTTTTAATCACTAAAAATATGGAAAACTATGTATTAACCACATAGGATGAATAACAAGAGATAATGGAGGTTATGGTGTAATTAGTGATATATTATTGATAAAATGCGGGAAGAAGGTGTAATGATGAGTGTATTTGTATGGAGGAAAGTATGACAAAAATGGAGCTCAACAGGTATAATCAAATCAAGGTAAAAAGGACTGATAGATGTAAAACTACATTTACCACACGCTAGGGAACATTTGCTTATGAACGCATGCCTTTCAGATTATCTAATGCAGGTTCCACCTTTCAAAGAGCTATGCAGATATATTTTGATGATCTAATCGGTAAGATTATCCAATTTTATCTTGATGATTTAACTATTTATTCTAAAAACCGATTGGATCATTTTGGTCATCTTAGAAAAGTTCTCATGCGTTGCAAAAAATTTGGCATTTCTTTAAATCCGTCCAAATCTATTTTCGGTGTCACGAAGGGTAAGATCCTCGATCACATTGTTTCTGATTTAGGGATAATTATAGATCCTGAGAGGATCACTTCCATTCTAAACCTCCTCGCCCTTACCTCCAAGAAATAAGTTCAAGATTTCATGGGCATTATTAATTTTTTATGTAGATTTGTTCCTGATTTTGCTGTCATGGTGAAACCAATCCATAATATTCTGAAGCGGGATCATTCTTTTTCTTGGATAGATGAGGTTAAGAACACTTTCCTTAGGATTAAGAAATCAATTAGCTCCACACCGGTTCTAGTGAAACCAAATTTTGAGAAAGACTTTATCATATATACCAATGCCACTGAGGAAGCGATTTTTGCTATCCTCTTACAATGTGATGACCTAAACAATGAAAAACTTGTAGCCTACATGAGTCAAATTCTATCAGATGATGAGATAAAATACTCATATATTGAGAAACATGTTTTTTCTCTTGTCATGGCTATAGAAAAATTTCACCATTTTATTTTGGGCAAACATACGTAGGTAAAAGTCCCTTTTCCTGCTGTGAAGTTTCTACTTTCACAAACTTATCTTTAAGAAAAAATTGCACATTGGCTTGCCAAAATTCAAGAGCATGATTTGAAAATCATGACTTCAAAGAAAATCAAGGGACGAAACCTATCCCTTCACTTAGATCAACACCCTGAACCAAGTGAAGAACTTGACGACCAAGATAATCCTCTTTCAACGCTATTTTATATTGAAAATAAGAATCTCTCTCTATATGAGCATCCTTGGTATAAAAATATGGTGTATTATTTGGAGTATCAAAAGTGTCCAGATGGGCCAGATCCTCACTAGAGAAGGAGACTCCTCCTTGAAGCTTCCAAGTATATCATTTTAGGAGACCTTTTGTTTAGGAGGTATGCTGATGGTTTGTTACTTCGATGTGTAAATGATGAGGAAGCACATAAATTACTACGTGAAATCCATGGATCATCATCTTCTGTCATTCACATCGGTGGCCATTTTTCTACTAAGGCTACTAATTTTAAGATCATAAGAAATGGTTATTACTGGCCTTTGATAGTCCGTGATTCATATAAATTTGAAATATCCCGTGATAAATGCCAAAAATTTGATGGGAAAGAACACCTTTCTACCATGCCTTTACAACATGTCCTCTCAGATTTCCCTTTTTCTAAGTGGGGTCTAGACTTTATTGGTCCTATCAACCCTCCATCTTCTATAGGGAATATATTTATTTTGACAACCACTGATTACTTTACTAAGTGGACCGAGGTTGCTCCTCTTAGACACGAACATGATGAGAAGGTATTTTCTTTCCTAGAATCTAATATCTTTTCCAGATTCGACATCCCATTAGAGATCATTACGGACAATGGCCCAACTTTCATTTCTGCAAAATTGACCCAATTTTTGGCTAAGTTAGGTGTCAAACATTTCACTTCATCTTCTTATTACCCTTAAGGAAATGGGCAATCAGATTCCACTAACAAAAATCTATTTAGGATCATAAAGAGAATCATAGAGGAAAAACCTCGCTAGTGGCACACACTTCTCACTTATGCCCCCTAGGCAGATTGTACAACCACCAATGCAAGTACATGATTTACTCCCTTTCAACTCGTATATGGCCAAGAGGATATTTTGCCTACTGAGCTAGAACTTTTATCCTTACAGTTGATGTTACAGACTGAAGAATTACATTCTTCTAATGTTCCCCAAAGGATAAATGCATTGTTATCCCTAGAAGAACAAATAAACTTTTCCTTGGAGAACCTAAAAAGAAGGTAGCAAATGGTGAAAAATTATTTTAACAAATGAGCAAAGGCTGCTGAATTCAAGATTGAGGACAATGGCCTACTATGGGACTCAGCCCATGCTGAAAGAGGGAGACATTCTAAATTCCAAAAATTATGGCTAGGTCCTTTCAAAATTGTTTTTATCCTTGGCACAAAATCATACCTTCTAAAGGATTTGGAGGAGTGATTGTTTTCTTACTGTACTAATGGTTCCCACTTGAAACATTATGTGGAACCATCTTGATCACTGGTGCTTTGTGTAAACATGAATACTGTATATAGTTCTTTGTTTTATTGTGTTTTTTAGGTTTATTGAGTTTTAATTTCGGTTGTTGGTTTCGCATGGTCATCAGAAATAGAGTCTGGATCATTTTTTCCATAACAATGTCATTCTCTAAGTATTGTTGATCGATGAAAATAAATACACACAACTAACATGATGTCCTCTTTTGAGACACCACTGGAATAACTTTTTGGCTTTAAATACTATGGTAGTATAGTTGGTTTTGTTTTCTTCCTTGTTTCTGCTATCCCTTTCTTCCATCGATCCTGATATTCAAGAGCATATCATAAGCATTATCCTTGAAATTCTAAAAATCATTATTGGTTATGAATATTATTTGATTGTTATTCATACATGACCAACTCTCCTCATACATCTCACTTTCCATAAGTTATTCTCCAATGTCCCGTCTCATCATTTCCCTTAAACTATCATTTTCCCCCTGTTGCATAACTATTATTTTCGAGAAGTTTTTGATCATCTACTTTTACTAGTCTATGGAGCCAAACATTCTGAGCTCTAAATTTGTTGAGAACATATTTCCTTGTGGAGCCACTAGTTTGTTGACGCCCAAAAGAGAAACAATGAATCTCTACCTGCAAATGGGTTGCAATGTCTTATTACTTATATATATAATAATATGATAAATATGTGGGACCCCCTTATGTAAATAATGATGAAAGATTCTCCTCTAATTTGTGCTCATGAATACCTTGCAAAAATGATTCTACAGTTTGAGAATAAACCCATAAATTTGAGCCAGTTTCCATGTGAAATGGATGGATGATGAATGTGCTGGCAATTTGATTTAAAAAGAAAAAGAGGAGGAAAATGTTTGTTTTGATAAGAATCTTGGTTCATTCTTGCTACATATATATTTTGGCATATAGTTATGGTGTATTTCACTTATGGTATACTTGTTATATATTGTGTACAATTGATATGTTTTTGGCAACCCTCCGCTAGTAAAAAATGTTGGACATATTTTGGTGCTAAGTGTTGAACAAGCATATAATACTTATGAAATCTATGTGGGGGAAGGGGGGGATTCAATTTTGAATTGGAATTGATATGTTTGGTGGCATACATGGTTAACTATGTATTTTATGGAAAAATTTATGGAAGATTGGGTGTGCTCGTACTTACTTGTGGTGGATGGAAATTAATGTGGGAAACAACGTGCAATTTATGCATGCCATTCTTACCCTACCTCGAGGTTGCCACCTTCACTATACTCACGTTGTTTTAGTTTCTTTGGTTAGTATTGTCTTCATTTTTCTCAGGCTTTGGAAGAATAGTGGTGCTCATTATCCTTTTGGCATTCTCCTTACATGTATGTTGGCTCTTATCTCTCCATTCATGAACTGTAACTTTGCTCCGAATAAAAACATTAYGTTGGATCTTAGATTTTTCTTACAGAGTGTGTTTTCTTTCTGAAGATTACAACGGATATATGTGGGCATTCTGGCTGTGCAAATTACATTTAAATGGGGTTTCTTCCTRTTGGAATTTCAACATTTCGAGCTGGGAAATTTGTTTGACATTCCATTCTGTTTGAAGTATGTGGTTGTGTTGCGCCTAGGATGAATGTTGCTTATTATGTTATGACTGTTGGAAAATAATTATGGTGAATACATTCAATTTCACTCATTTCTTGTGATTATATTTCGAAGGGTTTTCTCTGTGAAATAAAATAACAGTTTGGTTTTTGTGATTATTGCGTAATGCCACACCCTTTACCCAATCATTAGAAGATTTTTGACCCTTTGTATTATCATTTCACTGTTTAAAAATATATTGGAGACCTGTGTATTTTCCTTGTGGCCACCATGGGAGGTCTATGGAAATTTTGTTGTGGAAAGAAATGGTTGTTTTGTTTTGCGAACCCTTTATTAATATTTCACCCTTATGTTTGCCCARACCTCGGTTTTTTATCTGATATATGGAAAGTTAGTAAATTCGAACGTTGGTATTGATATTTGTTATGGTGTTGACCAAATAGTGGGAAAGATTGGTTATATCTATGAGGTCTTGKCTCGTTTGTTATTTATCTATGAGGATAATGTCGATTTTGAAGTCATATGGTTTCTAAAAAAGCGATAATAGCCAACTCCACAATCGGGTTTCGAACCCAGTCTGTTTATGCAACAAGTATTGGGTTTGTGATATAAATTTTGTATAATGAAGGGTCGATGGTTTTATGGTTGTTTTCTTAGCCTCTCATGTTGGCTTGGATTTTGAATTGGAATTGATATGTTTGGTGGCACACATGGTTAACTATGTATTTTATGGAAAAATGTGTGGAAGATTGGGTGCGCTCGTACTTGGCTGTGGTTTATGGAAATTAATGTGGGAAATGATGTGCACTTACTGCACGTCATTCTTACCCTACCTCAAGGTTTCTACCTTCACTATACTCACATTGTTTTGGTTGCTTTGGTTAGTATTGTCTTTGTTTTTCTCGGCCTTTGGAAGAATAGTGGTGCTCGTTAGATTTATGGCATTCTCCTTACAGGTATGTTGGCTCTTATCTCTCCATTCATGAACTGTAACTCTGCTCCAAATAAAATCATCATGTTGGGTCTTATATTTTTCTTACAAAGTGTGTTTTCTTTCTGAAGATTGCAGTCGATGTATGTGGGCATTCTGGCTGTACAAATTATATTTAAATGGGGTTTCTTCTTGTTGGCATTTAAACATTTCAAGATGGGAAATTTGTTTGACATTCCATTTTGTTTGAAGTATGTGGTTGTGTTACGCCCATAATGAATGTTTATTATTATTTTATGGTCGTTGGAAAATAATTATTGCGAATACATTCAGTTTCACTTATTTCTTGTGATTATATTTCGAAGGGTTTTCTCTGTGAAATAAAAAGAACAATTGGTTATTATTATTATTATTGCGTAATGCCACACCCTTTACCTAGTCATTGGAAKATTTTCGACCCTTTGTATTATCATTCYGCTATTTAAAAATATATTGGAGACCWGTGTATTTGCCTTGCGGCCACCATGGGAGGTATGTGGAAAGTTCTTTGTGGAAATAAATGATTGTTTTGTTTTGTGAACCCCTCATTAATATTTCTCCCTTATGTTTGCCCRGACCTTGGTTTTTTATCTGATATATGGACAATTAGTAAATTCAAACGCTAGTCTTGATATTTGTTATGGTGTTGACCCGAAAGTGGAAAAKATTGGTTATATATGTGAGGTCTTGGCTCGTTTGTTATTTATCTATGAGGATAATGTCGATTTTKAAGTCATATGGTTTCTAAAAAAATGATAACAACCAAATCCACAATGGGGTTTCGAACCTAGTCTGTTTATGCAGGACGTATTGGGGTTGTGATATAAATTTTGTATAATGAAGGGTCGATGGTTTTATAGTTGTTTTCTTAGCCTCTCATGTTGGCTTGAGGTAATCTGGTTATAATTGTTTTCAATTGACTTTGTAAACAATCTCTTATAAAACGTTATGATAGTTTAAATGGATCTCTATGGAAAAGAAAAGAAGGGAAATGAAAATTGTAAAGTTTGACAGTCCTGAAATTTTCCTTGGGTTTTATATTGAATACTATACAAATTTCCTTGTCTTGGATTTGAATTGTTAACAGAGAAAGGTTTTTGGAAAATTATGGCAATGTCAATTTTTCAATAAATATTATTTCATGTAATAGAACAATAATCGTCTCATTCTTTTTCATTATCTCACTTTCCTCTCATTATATGCCTACCATCTTCCCAAATACATTTAAAACATCCCCTGTTATGTTATTATGAATTTCAATTTTTTTTTTTTAAGAGAAAGGATTAAAAGATAAGGGAAAGGGACTAGATGATGATTGGTGTTGGAAGTTTGAATATGGAGAAATTGTCTGCCTCTGCATTTGCTTGAACAATATTCATTGGTTGGTTCTCGTCCATGCTACCATTTTTCGCTCATTAATAATCCCCCCACCTTCCCAATATCCCTATCACTCCCTGTTCAAATGGAAATTGATTATTGAGTTTATAAGTATGATGGATGGACGGATTGCATGTGCTTCTGTTCTGAATGATAGAGCCAAATTTTTTATTTTATTTAGGTAGAATATTGACACATGGATTGTTAAGAGTTTTTCATAACATGATTGGAATATTGTTTCAGGATGAGTTTCTTTAGCAGAAGAAGCAATGGAAGAGGTGCAAATAGATTAAAAGGAAATAATTGACAAAGAGACGATAGAAGGCCACGATTTGGGATACATTTTGATGCTGACACGAAAGAAATAAATCAACTTTTCCAAGATGGTTTTTTAATCTAGTTGGCCAAGGAATTCTGAAACCTATACCTGAGAGGCCTCCTTTCCAAACACGCCAAAATTTATATGGTATCCATGTTCCCCCTCATGTGTCTATGCAGGCAAAACCACCTGCCAATTATGGTTGGCAAGAAATTGTTCCTCATCCTATAGCTCATTACCATGGTTGGACTATTGTGTCATTTCCACTACCCCCTCCTCCACTGCCAATCAACCCAAGTGCCCAAGTTGATCATGCTGCCTCACTGATACAGTCCTCTCATGCAAGAAAAAGGCTAAAAACTAATGTTCCCAAGCCATAACTAGATAAGGGAAAAATAGTGGTCAATCCCTCCAAGTATTCTAAAGACTCCTCTGAATCAATATATTCTCATCTCCACCTGAAACATGATTGTTCCCATGTCATCAGTGCAATTCACCCACAAGGTTCCCATCAGTTGAAGGCTGTTGCACAGGATAAATCAGGAGAGGGATCAATAGAAAACAACAATGAAAATAGGCAAAATTAATCGTTGGTTTTTGCAGAATTAATTTGYAATCTTCCCCATACTGATGAGAATACTCAACCCAATGATTGCATTCATGATGAATCATTGTTCCTCATTAGTACATCCAATCTATGGTATGGAGATATTTTTTTGTGTCTCTAGACACAACACTTCTAGCCAAACATTTCATGTGAYGAACGATGTCGCATTAGACACCATTCAAAGTACTACCTTATCGTTGGTGACACTTTGTACTRCCATGGTATCGATATTGTTCTACGAYGTTTCATAACCCATGAAGAGACTGAGCAAGTTTTAAATGAATGTCACCTTGGAGMTTGTTATTTGGATTATTTTTGGAACCAAATGAAAGMAGATAAATTACAATGAAATACTCATGAAAATTGCCAAAAACAGAGAAATACAACAATACTTGATTTCTATTAATGAAGGAATTGTAAAGAGACTGTAAAAATACAGAGTGAAAGACTCGCTAGAACGGTGGCAGCTTTATCTCTGAGAAGAGATGTGACARCTATGCTCATTCACAAGAAGATGATTACAATGAGGCTCTGAAGGCCTTTTTATGATAAACATGAATTCCAAAACCCTAGACATCCAAAAACCTAACCCTAGGAGATGAAACACCAAAATTCATGTGGGCCCCGTTTGGGTAAGTTAATACATTAACTTCTTGGGGTCGTAACTTTTTCATACGATCTCCATTTTAGGCACGTGATAGCCCGTTGGAAAGGTCTTTTCAAGAACTATGCATTACACCGTCAAACTTTGACTACATCTATAGTTTGAATGTGGCGAGCCAAAAAAACATTGTTTAGGGCCCCAAAACTACCCTAGAAGTACAACAAGATGTGTTGAAATGAAAACATACAAAATAAGACCGCTGGATTGGATGGGACGCCACTAGTATCCACCTGGAATATGTGTAGGGATTTAGACATCCCTGGAAGTGTATAAACCATAATTACAAAGAAGTACAGAAGAACGTGATGCACTAAAAACTTAATAGAGGATCTAGTTGGAATAGTTGGGTGGCCACCAATATCCACCTAGATCAATCCTCCCACCTTAGGAAGCAATGGTATCCATTGCATTGAGTGCCCAGGGAAGAGGGGAAAGCATTTTTTGAATCTGAAGCTTGGTGAGTTGCATGCCTTGTTGGAGAAGTTGGTGCTTCTTGACTTGTGGAAGATTGTCAGAAACCTGTTGCTGGAGGAGTTGAATCTGTTCCACCAACCTATTGTCTCTGGGTTGGATGGGGCATTCAGTGGGCACCATTGTAGGTGAAGAAACAATATCTTATGTCTCTTCGACAATCTATTTTTTTTGGATAGAAGGTGTTGAGGCTACAGTGGTTATAGTGGTCTTATGTGCATCCTTTGAACAAACTGTGAAGAGGATGAATTTTGCAATATGAGAGATTACCTTGTGATGTTGTTTTGGTGGAGCTATAGTCAGAACTACCTCTGATATCCTGTAGATTTGACCTCCTAGAGTAATAATGACACTACAGGGTCTAGACTCATAGACAACATGACGTTTCCACATATATGCTTGGTCCAAAAAAACATCACAGACATCAAGAGAGTAAATATCACACACTACCTCATCCTTGAAGGGATGGATGACATAGGAAAGGAGACATTGCTGGTTGACACAAAGATCTCATCCTTGGTGAAGCCACCCGATGTTGTATGGCTGCGAGTGTCGTGTTGTCAACAACCCCAACTATTTGATGACCTTAGATGATATGAGGTTCTTCTGACTGTCGTTATCAAAAATTAAATGCAATGGGGTCCCCTTCACCCACATATGTGAATGGAAGAGGCGCTCCCCCTCTTCATGATCTACTGGTTCTTATACCTAAATTGTTGCAGTCACGATAGTAGTAGTGGAGTCTGCATCGATGATCTGCTTGTTTTCAATATTTTTTGGATCGGATTCCCCATCAGATTTTGGCTCTGTTTCTTTGACCTTGACCACCAATGACTCTTCCGAGCGACTTTCATCAGTGTTGTGCCAGGGGATTTTGTGGAAGTCACACGACTTCCTGGTGTCATTGTTTGTCTTTAATTTACCTTTTTTGTCCTGTGTCTTGGACTGGTTGTCTAGAGGATGTTGGTTAGGGATGTCTTTACTGTGCTTTGGTTGTTGCAGATTTGCAGACCCAAATTCCCATTTTTTCTGGTGCCTAAATTTCTTCTCAATTTTAAAAACATATCGATAGGCAGCTCCCAATGATGAGATGTTTAGGAAATCCATTTCTATTTGGATGTACCTATGCAGGGCCCCAAGATATTTCATAACCAGATGTCCCTCAGAGTCTTTGATACCCAACTTGGTGCGTAATGTATGGAAATTTTGTGTGAACTCCGACACTATTTGGCTCTTCTCTTGCCACGGTGTGGTCCATCTCATGTACTGGTCTTCGTAGTTATCAACAAGATAATTTTTTTCTTTGACCGCATCCACAAAAAAATCCCAAGTGGGCTCGGCCCCATATATTCCAAATTCCTCTGTGGAACGTTTCTCCCAGTAAGTTTCCCACCAATGTTTAACATGGGGGAGAGCCTTGAGGAGTGTGAAGGTGATATTTTCCCCGTCGAAAAAATTTTGAACAGAGAAATAACCTTCTAATAGATTTAACGATTTTTCTAGGGAATCCACATCTATCTAACCTTCAAATATGGGAATATCAAAATTAAATTGTACCTTGAAGGGAGAGGTTTCTCCAAAATGGTTGCTTGATGAAGATGTGCCTATTGCTATTGGACGACGTTAAAGGATGTGTGAAAAATTCTCCATCATTTCGTTCCTCTGTTGCGTGAGAGATCGTTGAAGCAACAGGTTAATAGAATCTTCTGCTCCGCCATTTTTCTTTTCTGCCGCCATCGAGGGTTTCTTGGGCATGCAAGAGTGATTGTCACCAAGAGAGACAAACTCAAGACCCAACTAGATATACTCAGACCTCGTCGAGGACATGCACTGAAAAATGATCAAGAGCAACCTCCTCTAATACCACTCATCCAGATTACTTTTAGAACAAAATGAAAGAAGATAAATTACAATGAAATACTCATGAAAATTGCCAGAAACAGAGAAATACAACAATACTTGATTTATATTAATGAAAGAATTGTAAAGAGACTG
>JASDQU010354472.1:0-12046 GCA_032191745.1 Picea mariana
CAAAGCAATGTGGGATAAACTTATTAGCAGTTATGAAAGAAATGAGAAAGTAAAAGATGCCAAACTTGAAACATATAGATTGAAATTTGAACAGCTAAAGATGAATGAGGATGAAACAGTTATTAAGTATTTTTTAAGAGTTGAAGAGCTTGTGAATGCCATGAAGGGTCTTGGTGAGAAGATTAAAGATGTATTTTTAGTTCAAAAGATTTTAAGATATATGCTTGATAGATTTAATCCAAAAGTTTATGCAATAGAAGAACTAAATGATCTTAAAACTTTGTCTATTGATCAACTCCTAGGAACTCTAACTGCATATGAAATGATAATTAGAAAATATAAATCCATCACTAGAGAAGCATCTTTTAAAGCAAGCAAGAATACTGATTCAGAATTAGATGATATTGAGGCAAAATTTGTGAGAAGGTTAAAGAAAGGATCGGGAAAATACCAAGGCAAGCTTCCCTTCAAATGTTTTAACTGTGGTAAGATAGGTCATTTTTCATCAAAGTTTCCTCACAAGAAAAAGGATTAGAACTCTGATGATGAAGAGAAATACAAATTTAAGAAATATAGTAAAAAGGAAAGTTTGTGTGCAAACAATGACAATTTCTTAGAAGACATAGATAGTGATTCATCCTGCGAAGAAAAAGTAAACAATTTTATGCTTATGGATATGGGAGATATTGATGATGAACACACATGAGGTGACATTAATGACGAAGAAGTTGTGGTGGATATGGAAGGTGAATTAATCAGTGCTTTGGAAGAAATTGACAGACTCAATTTTAAGAAGAGAAAACAAAAACAATTGTTGATGCAGTTTGAAAAGAATGGTAAAAAACCTGATGAATACTTTGCCTTGCTAAAAGTGGAGTTATAGAGGCAAAGAAAATAGAGGTCATTTTGAAACAACAATTATTAGAGAATAAAGTGACATGTGAAGCTTTGGAAGAAGAAATAGTAAAAATCAGAAAAGAGATGGAGAAGTTTAAGGCATTGTATCACCAAAATCTATCAAATATTAAATCCTCAGAAGGGTTAACCTCCAATATAAATCAACAAAGGAATCCAATGTTTAAATTTGGCTTGGGTTATGAAGAAGGATCAAGTAGTGAGAATCCAAGTAACACATAATCCATCAAGTTTATCAAATATAGAACATTTGACAACAACCACTCTGCAGAAACAAAGAAAGATAGTCAGGCGCCAAGGAGAAATGAAAGAGAAATAACACAAAGAAATAACACAAAGACACCTTCTGCTCAAAGAAATCATCAACATGGAAGAAATCTAAGAAGACAACCTTTTTCCAGGGACAGAGGATTTTTCTATGGATGTTTTTTTTTTCTGTTCTAACTTTGGTCACAAAGATGTAAATTGTTCTTTAAGATTTAAATATGAGAATTCAATATAATCAAGGAATAATTATCCGCCACAACAAAGATTGAGACAACCTAGTAACAAACAATCACAGACTACAAGTCATGTGATGGCTGGGAAAAAGACACAGGTTAAGCATAACAACAGTTATGAGCATAACAATCGTTATGATCTGTTATTCAATGAACCAGAATGTTACATCTATCATAATTTTGGACATAAAGTTGCAGACTGGCGCTTAAGGAACTATACGCCAGATTTGAATTCCGCTGCTAAAAATTTCAAGGTTTGGAAGAAGAAAGAATATTACAAGGGTGGATTAGTGTTATCAGCCCAAAGACAAAAGAATCCCTGGTATATTGACAGTGGATGCTCCAAACATATGACTGGAGACAAAAGTAAGTTTTTATCTCTAAGTGAAATAAAATCAGGAAATGTAACTTTTGGAAATGATGCACCAGGAAAAATAAAAGGTAAAGGAATGGTAAGTTTGAGTAATGGAAAAGGAAAAGCTCAATATGTGTTGTTTGTAGATGGTATAAAACATAATATACTTAGTGTCAGTGAATTTTGTGACATAGGATGTGAATTTTCTTTTACTTCTAAAGATTGTAGAATAAAATCTGTGAATTCAGGACTACTGGTTGCAAAAGGCATAAGAACATAAAACAATCTTTATGTGTTAAAAGAAGAAAAAGAAGAATGCCACTTAAGCAAGTATGATGAAAGTTGGTTATGGCATAGGAGACTTGGACACCTAAATTTTGATTATATAATCGAGCTTAGAAATAGCTGGGCAGTAAAAGATCTTCTAAAGATATCAAAGCCATATGCTTATGTTTGTAAACCTTGCCAAATAGGAAAGCTTACTCGGACACAGTTCAAATCTAAGAACTTTCCTTCAATAGAAAAACCTCTCCAATTAGTACATATGGATTTATGTGGACCATCAAGGAAAGAAGGTACATGAAAAGAAAACTATTTCATGTTGATTATTGATGATTATTCTAGACTAACATGGGTTGCCTTTTTGAAGGAAAAATCTGAAGCATTCAAAAAATTCAAAGTGTTTAAGGCTCTGATTGAGAATCAAACAGGAAAAATATTGAAGGCAATAAGGTTTGATAGAGGAGGAGAGTTTAATTCATGGAAATTCAAAGAGTTGATTGTATCGACATAAAAGTTGATGAAGAAATCCTGATACGAAATGTAAGCAGTGTTGAATCAACTACATAATATATAGTTGAAGTTGAAGATGAACAGGTCCAAGGATTAGAAAGATAAGACTCTAAATCAGATGAAGATACAAATACTCAGGCATACTCAACTAAGCAGACAAAAACAAAAACACCTCTCAGAATTGTTAGAAATAATCATCCTGAAAATAAGATAATTGGTGATATGAATAAAGGAGTTCAGACAAGAAGGAAATTGATTAAAGACTCGAAACAATCTCAGGTTTCTTTCCTATCTATGATTGAACCTAAAAATTTTGATGAATCCAACAAGCATGATGATTGGATTAAATCTATGATTGAAGAGCTTGATCAGATTGAGAAGAACAATACTTGGGAGCTTGTTCCTAGACCTGAAAATAAGAATGTAATAGGCTCCAAATGGGTGTTCAAGAATAAAATGAATGAAAAAGGACAAATTGTTAGGAATAAAGCCAGATTGGTCTATAAAGGGTATGCACAAGTTGAAGGATAGTATTTTGATGAAACCTTTTCTCCATTGGCAAGATTGGAAGCCATTAGGATGTTTCTTGCATATTCATGTCATAATAATTTTAAAGTATATCAGATGGATGTTAAGTCAACATTTCTCAATGGATATCTAGAAGAAGAAGTATATATGGAGAAACCTGAAGGATTTTCACTGATATATAATCCTGAATATGTCTGTAAGCTGAAGAAGGCTTTATATGGACTGAAACAAGCACCACGAGCTTGGTATTATAGATTGGATAATTATTTACAAGACAAAGGGTTCAGGAAAGGTATTGTTGACAATAATCTATATATTAAGTTTGAAGGTGATGATCTATTAGTTGTTTTGGTTTATGTAGATGACATTATTTTTGGCTGTACTAATGACTCTTTTGTTCAATGGTTTGCCAATTCTATGCAAACAGAGTTTGATATGTCCATGATAGGAGAAATGTCATATTTTCTTTGTTTACAAGTAAATCAGAGTTCTGCGGGAATATTTATCTCTCAAGAAAAATATTTGAAAGAGATGTTGAAAAAGTTACAGACGAAAGATTCATCTCCTGTTAGTACACCTATGGTGGTTGGTTGCAAGCTCAATAAAGACGATATTTTACCTGATGTTTATCAAAGAACATATCGATCAATGATAGGCAGTCTTTTGTACATCACATCATCCCGTCCTGATATAATGCAAGTTGTTGGAATGGTAGGTTGTTATCAATCTTCTCCCAAACAAAGTCATTTAGTAGTTGTCAAAAGGATATTCAAATACTTGAAGGGCACAATGACTTATGGTCTGTGGTATCCTAGAAATCATAATTTTCAGTTAACTTATTCAGATGTTGATTGGGAAAATTGTGTGGATGAGAGAAAGAGCACTAGTGGAGGTGCATTGTTCTTGGGTGACTCGTTAGTAGCATGGATTAGTAAGAAATAGGGATCTATTTATTTATCAACTATAGAGGCAGAGTACATTGTTGCTGCTACTTGCTGCACTCAGTTATTATGGATTATACAAACTCTTACAGATTTGAAGGTAACATATACTGATCCCATTCCAATTAATTGTGATAACACCAGTGCCATTAGTGTCTCCAAGAATCCTGTACTTCATTGAAATTCTAAGCATATACCAATCAAATACCATTTTCTCAGAGAACAACTTACAAACAGAGTTGTTCAGTTGAATTATATTCCTTCCACAGAACAGATAGTTGATATCTTTACTAAGCCATTAGCAGCGACACCACTTGACTATCTTCATCAGAAGTTGGGGATCATATCTTCTTTCATCTAATCTATTCACCTTGTCAGGGGGAGTACTTATTGAATATCTGTTGTATTTTTGGTGATTTTTTCTCTGGTTGTTTCTTTCATATTCGAAAAGTACTGTCACATCTCAGGGGGAGCATGTGTTCTTTGACATTGATTTCAAAGGGGCAGAAAAGTTGTGGAAGTTGTGGTTAATTTTCTTGATGCTAGAGTTGAAGAACAAAGCAGAACAGTGCAGGTTGAAGCCTTTTAGGGTTGCCATCAATGCCAAAGGGGGAGATTCTTGGCATGTTTTTCAGGAAACGAATGTGCTTGTCATTGATGGCAAGAACAATAGTGATGACATTCAGAATATTGATGGAAAGAACAACAACATCGATGGTATGATTACAGGCAATAAAAACAACAATAAGGAAAGCGACAATGATGGAAAACAGGGAATGCATAAGCTTAGGCGAAGAAGAAAAAAGTAAGCAGAGATCACATCTCATAAGAGATAGCACTTTGTGCCTTCCAGAAGTGCAGTCGAGGTCCAAGAGAAAGACTCACAGGAGGAGAAAAAGTCAAGACCTTTGAACACTTAGAAAATCTTCTAAGTCAGAGAGATTAGGAAGCTGAGGAGGAAGAACGACAATGGCCATTGGATCACCAATCCCGACTAACTGGTGACGGTTAGATCAGCACCCAGTGACCAGAGGAAGCGCAAAATCATAGTACATATATGATCCATTGGATCTGGGTGATGAGGACCAACAATCGTCGGATCCAGTATAACTGCGAAGAGGATAATGGGCGAGATCCATCCTCCAATTCCGTGAAACACGAAATCGTGATGAGATCTGAGTCATTGAATCTAGAGGACACGCGGTGAGAGATCAACATTTCACTGACTGAAGAGTCAAAGAAAGGAGGTGCTCTGACCTTTGAATTCGTGAAAAGAAAAATCGCGATAAGATATGGACTGTTAGATCACAGAGGGTTGTGGACCATTGATCTAGAGTATTCCGGATATCGGGAGTTAGAAGAGTCAGGGTCGGCTCATGTTCAAACATCCGAAACGTGAAATCATAATAAGATCGGGACCATTAGATCAAAGAGGGTTGTGGACCATTGATCTAGAGTATTTTGGATATCGGGAGTTAGAAGTGTCAGGGTTGGCTCACGTTCAAACACCTGAAATGCAAAATTGTGATAAGATCTGGACTGTTAGATCATAGAGGGCTATGGACCGTTGATCTAGATTATTTCAGATATCGGGAGTTAGAAGAGTCAGGGTTGGCTCACGTTCAAACATCTGACATGTGAAATCACGATAAGACTTTCTAAATAGGCCCTTGGTCACAGCCAATGGTCACATCAATGAAAGAGAAGGGAAGGAGCTAGCATTGCTAAGCTCCACCTCGAAGTTTCACGATTCAGGAAAATCGAGGTGACTCACAGTTGATCACCTGAAACGTGAAATCACGAAACGACTCTTTGGTTAGTGTAAGGTCACAGCCAATGGGCATGTGGGAGAAACACACCCGATGCTAGTTCGAGCAGGTAAAGTTTGCGAGGAACATATTTGAAAGATCAACAAGTCTCTCTGGATTTAATCCAATGGTGTTGATTAATCGACATTTTGAACGAAGGGTGACTATTGCACTTCACAGACTATTGATTAGTTACGATTCAATTAGCAGAACTAAATCATAGTTCTTGGGTTTTTGGCAATTCGGTTGCTTGTGCATTTCTTTAGATATTTGAAGTGTAACTAAATGGAAGGATTGTATAAAAGAAATACGTCATGACTGAGTTAGGTTGGTTGTTCTCATTGGAAAAATGAGTTGAACTGGGAGAAAGGAAAATCACAGTATGCACAGTGTGAGATCAAACTCAGAGATGAGAAACAGAAGATGAACAGAACATAAAAGGTGAAGAGAAAAGAATGTACACATACCAAAGAGCATGAGAGGAACATAGAAAGAACATATAGAAAGAGACAACAATTCAAGCGAAGTATGAACAGAACTTAAGAATAGTGAAGCAGAGAAGAATTGCAGAACAAAGAAGAAGTGGTAAGAATTGATATATTTGTATTGTTGGTTAATCAATCATTTATTTATAATCAGGGAGGTAGGGAGGACTGTAGTCCTCTGTTATTCAAGTTGGTGCTTGAATACTGGAAGTTGTAGCTTTCATCTAGTTGTGGCTAGAAAACAGGGTGGTAGGGTGGTGCTTGGGAAAACACAGAGTTTTTTGTATTCAAGTTGGTGCTTGTATAAGTGGAAGTAGGTGCTTCCATTCAGTTGGTGCAGGAACACTCGGGGAGTTGGTGCTTCCTTCTAGTGGGTGCTAGAGAAACCAGAGAGTTGGTTCTCTCAGCAAGTTGCATCTTGTAAAACAGAGGTGGTAGCCTCATTTTGAGTTGGTGCTCAAAGATATATGATGTACAGAACATAAAAGACTGCCTATCATTCGAAGAAGAAGAGGTTTTCTCCCTTTATGGGTTTCCTTGTGAAACTTTGTCTCTATGTATATCATATGTGTGATTGATGGTTATTATTTATGTTGTTCATATCTTGTATAATCTTGATGGTCACGTGGTGAAGTTTAAAAAATGTTTTAATAAACATAAAATTATTTAAGCACAGTAACAACTGATTCACCCCCCCTCTCATTTGTCTTAGTAATTTCAACAATGTACTTAACCATATGCATAATAAAAAGTTTGTGTGTAGCTGCCATGGGTATATTTCACAACCTACATACATTTATATTCTAAAATTATTCAACTCATGATTGTTCAAACTCATTCTTATGTGATCCTTAAGGGATAATCATTTGCCTCTTATCCTGACACAAACCATCCTTTCTCATTTACTCTTTCATTTATTTATACTCATTTTTCCTGAGGGAATGGAGCGCATTCCCCTTAAGCTATCATTCAAAATAGAACTTTCATGACTCTTTAAAAAGTGGAGTCAACCATGCGTCTATGGTATTCACCTAATCTTGACAAGTGAAATTCTTGCCTTACATATCACTCATCAAGGCAACCATATTGTGCCTTTAGTATACATATATCCTTACATCGTACATGTTCATCATTTGCACATGGACCTATCATCCTTATAGATCCTCCTCCAAGGATATTGTTTCCATCCTTATGACAAGCATCATAGGGACACGCAACATTGATCTTCCCTCTCAGTTGTGAGCTTGCAGCCATTCACATGACATCCACATGGAAGTTGAATCAGACATAGTCATAACTATGTTCCCTTTCTATATGATAACATCTATCAATAGAACACTCTTGCCTCAAACTCCATGTAACATTACCCAACTTATAAATACAATTTGGGAAATTATAACCATGCCCAAGGTAACAAAATCAACCAATTTAGCTTCCAACTATATCTATATGGCTACCATCCACCACTGGGTGTCAATCTGACCCATTGGGCTTCTAGAAGTTCCCCAACACTTCCTTTACCACATTCAGGATCAACATTTAGTCAACCATTTTATCTTAGTTTTAACAATTTAATGTCTAATACCATTTGGAAGATTTCCTTAGAGCCCAAATGCAATTTCGAATTATGTTACTTACTGAGTATCCTAGTTCATAAAACCAGAGTGTCTTTAGGTCAAGATTGGTCTTGACCATTACACCTAGAATTCTACCTTATGTTCAGAAATAGTCAGGGACAGAGGCCACTCTCCTCCTCCCACAAGAACTCTCGAATATTAGTTTCCTATCCACCAAGCAAGGGAGGCTGTTGTGATTTATCACTCAATCACTCTATATTTCTACGACTCTGTTTATCAGATTGATTGGACAAACCCTATCCAACAATTCCTGTACCCAGAAATCAAATTCATTTCTCATTCCACTTGAAACCCGAGAGTTGTGCAAGCTCTCTATTTTCAGGGAATGGTCACCAGACTCATTCCTCTGATCGTGAGGGTTTATACACCTATACTAGGTTTAACCCTTCATTAAAGCAGTAATCATTACTGCTACAGATCCTTTCCATCCATTCACATTTCTATTTTAGTTTAAATATTAGTGTTCTTCAACATAATCCCATTCCTGTAGGATCGAATTTCATTTCCCAAAAAATTCTAGGCTCCCTTTGTCATAGACTAGCATGATTCAATATCATTGGGGTAAAATCCCAACTGTATTTTAAATCTGCATCCTTCTACTCAAGGAACTTATGTAGATGACTTATGTTTGGCAGTAATATTCTCCACAGGCTCATCTTAGCCTTGGTAACTGAATCTTATGACTGTACAACAACACGTAAAATTGCACAGTGAAGTCAACTTATTTATTTGGTAACATTAGCAACATACAATGCCAATTTCCAAAACATCTATCAACAGTAAAGGATCTCATTCCTCTCTTTAGTAGAGGTTTTCTATGACTCTTAGGAATGTAGTAAGATATGGTGTTACCCCTTAAATTCCTCCAGAAATATTTTCATACGACTCGTGCATGAGCCCAAGCAGGCCAAGTGTTGTTATCGTGCTCTGATACCAATTTGTAACACACCTATGGTGGGGACATCAAATGTTTTTCTCTTCCAGAGCTTTCCGGCCATGGTTCCATGCTCCAAACCGAGATCATAGCTAGCGGGTAGCCTCTTCCAAGTTATTTGGGTTCTTCCATCCATATATACTTTCATATGACCATGATCTATGACCATACGCCAAGACAATGGTCACCAAGACAACCACTCCACGAATCCTCCAGAGTGGAAAACATCCAAAGTTCATAATCTAACTCCGCATGTCCTCGGATATTTTGACAACCCTGATTGACTTTGGGACTTTGACGTTTAGGAATTTCGAATGCTCCAAAGGATTTTCTCCCTGAAGTACTTTCGTACCCTGAGTTACAGATCGAGAGCCATGCATCTTCCCCGATCAACAACTGCGATCTGTTTAGGGACTTCAACATTCAGGAGTTTCGAACACTCCAATGCCTTTGTCCTATGAATTATTCTGTACTCGAAGTTACAGATCGAGCTCCACGTGTCTTCTCCGATCAATGAATGTGATCTACTTTGGGACTTCAGTGTTCAGGAGTTTCAAACACTCCAACATATTTCACCTCCAAAGTAATTTGTACCCAGAGTTACAGATCAAGCGCCACGTGTCTTCCCTGATCAATGAATGTGATCTATTTCAGGACTTTGACGTTTAGGATTTTTGAAAACTCCAATGCCTTTCTCCTCCAAAGTAATTTGTACCTGGAGTTACAGATCGAGCGCCACACGTATTCCCTGATCAACGACTGTGGTCTACTTAGGGAATTCGACGTTCAGGAGTTCTTACCTCGAGTGACACCACTTCCACGAAGTGGCTATCTTCTGAAATGGAAGATCTGCTGACACCCNGACTCAGATGAACTTCGGCTCTCCAGCCTTCGACATTTCTTGTCCAACACATCCCCTTTTCTCTCGGAGTGACTTCCTTCGAAATGGTAGATATTCTGCCATGCATCCCTTCCAATGAATTGCTGGGATGACCTCGGGACTATGACCTTTGAAAATCCTTGTGACTTGACACTTCAGTCCTCCCAAAGTGATTTCTCTCTGGAGTGCAGGATCTGACAACACCTGTCTCGTTGGCTTGGATGACTCGGATCTATTTCGGTTGTTCGTCTCTTTGGGATTTTTGCGATGGAAGATCCTCTTTCTCCCGAAGTTTTCAACACCGGGCTGACTATATCATAGATCTGATGGTCAGGATAGTTCCCAAGAATATACAAATCTACGACCTAGATTTACTTTGGGACTTCGTGGGATTCACCTCTTGTGCAAAGAATATGCTCAATTCGTCGGACTCGTGAATCCATATCCGATGATCCTAAGGAACTTTGAATCCTCCCAAACTAATATCATCCATTCTTCTTTTAAATGAAAGGATCTCTCATTTAAGGGATTGAAACTCACTATTCTACCTGAGTTTTGTCATCTCCTAAATACTTAAGTATTTTGCGCTAATTCTCCTGAACTTAACGCTTAGAGAAATCCTTCGCACTTCTNCACATGTGAGTCCATACCCAAATTCAACAATTCACAGTTCATTTATTTTAACTTGAACCACCACAGGGCTCAAGAATTTATGTGTACAGGCTAGAGAATTTCTTATTTTCTTAAATACACAATTATGTAGAATTGAAAGGATACAATATAACCATTAAGAAAACATGTCCCTCCCTGCAACATTCATAGGATATCCAACTTTAATTCACAGTTACCACTTAAATACACAGGATGTGAGATTACTTATCTATTACAAGTGGTAGCTAACTAACTGATTGTGGGTGTTTGTCCTTCCACCCAACCATAGGCCTAGAGGCATTCATTATTAGTGCTCTGGCCACCCCCATGCCAAGCCATGATATCACCAGGGAATTTATGCCAATTCTCAATGATCCTTTCTCTTTCGCATCTTCTGCGAGGTTTATCATATTCTTCCTTAGCATCAAGCTCACAACCTTCTGCTCAAGCCCCATTCTCTACATACTCTCAGATAAATCCCTCTCTATCACATCCTCGACGAGGTTTAACATATTCTTCTTCAACATCAATATCGTGGCCTTCGGCTCATTCTCTGTTGGACGAATGTTTCTCGCATTCTCCACTCTTCTCTTCATATCCTCATGTGTTCCTTGTACGCACATTCCTCCTATCGGGTTCCTTATGTCAGAAAGAAACACCGGGTCCATTCTGGTTCTACAGGACCCTATGGTACTCCGGGATGACCTTCTGCAGCTAGACCATGCTTCCATTCATGGGGGTGGTTGAGGGTTCAACCACCTCTCCTTTTCTTATTAATTGTTCTCTTATCGTTCTCACATTCTTTCCTCTAGTGATATCATGGATAGTACTTTCAAGGCTTCACACCCACTGTCAGTTGTTGGCAATTAAACAATGATACATTTACAATGTTCCTATGCCACAACATGGTAATCCTAATTAATGATTAATTACAAGTTGGGGAAAACAAGGGTGTTACATTATCACCGCATCATAACTACATTTAAATGGTTGCTCAAGCAGACTGATTGAAAATAAGGTTGATCGGGCTCACTTTTAATTTTTGGGGTTAATCCTTTTCAATGTTTCTACTACGAGCAAGGTATTTGATTGCAATTACATCAAGTTTAAATCTGTTGAAAAAGGAGCTTATAACAACTTCCAATTCCTGCATATATAACATAGACCAAAGGTGAATTTGATATAGGGATGGAGCTAATCTATCAGTATAATTTCATGATATTATGTAAACCTGCATAGGAATAATGAAGGCGCATAACCTGGTATTTGGAATGAATACAACATCATATCCACAATCTGATGTGAATCATAAGTGATGGTGGGTTCTCAGGGAAGAGTATCAGGTAGAATTTTTCACGTACCCATGAATTTGGCACATGCAAATTCATGATTACACAGGCGCTACAAGAATAGCACTATTCTTGTATCACCTTTTCCTTTGATTTAAATTCAAATTTAAAAAGAGGTAAAAGGATTTAGGACGTTGGACAGATTAACGCCTTATCTATATTTAAACTTTTGAAACAAAAATACATGCAAAATGATCTAGGTGGATATTGGTGGCCACCCGCCTATTCCACTTGGACCCACACCATTGTTTCTTTCAGTTTTTTAGTTTCC
>JASDQU010354478.1:774-12046 GCA_032191745.1 Picea mariana
ATTTGTATCCTGCCAAGAAGTTCTAGATCAGAATAAAGGACATTAAAGAGGTTTCTTATTTGCATATTTTCATATACCCGACATTGCTTCGCTGCCAACGGGCCTGTTCAGTACCCCGACGAAGTTGTCTTGGTGCCATGCATGCATTTACCCACTGCCAGCAGACCTGTTCAGCATCCCGACGGGTTTACAAACACTTTCCACAGCTCTATTATTGATTTATTTTGTTTTGTTTTTCAAAGTTTTTTTAGTTGAGCGGGGTGACGCTGAAAATCATGATATTTTAACATATTTTTTCAGACCTCATCAGAATTTTTAGAACTGTCCTTAATTAATATCCAGAGATGTTTTATTTGAAAAAACAACTTCCTAAGGCAGGGAGACATCTTCTGAGTCATTCCCTTAAGGAATAGGTACAGCGTAAAAAGATTAATAGATGATCATGACAAGCTTTACTCAGAGATCGAAATCAGTCAACTTCCTTCAAACAACAGACTTTTTTCCAACACAGATATAAATTTCACTGATGTTCATACAATTTTCTTAGCAGTCATTTCAGCGAAGGAATTTTTTGTTTTCTTTTTCTGAATAGCTCAGTATACAGGTATATGTATCTCAAAAAATGCAAGTTGAGTAATAAAAAATAAAATCAAATGAAAAAACAAACAAAGAAAAATATGTACATAAAATACAAGAGTTGTTATCAAGAAAAGTATCTTTTCAGGGCTTGGCCATTTACCGGATAGGTGTCAGGCTTCCCTTCTAGATTCTACAATCGAAAAGAACTGGGACCCAACTTTTCAGCGATTAAAAACGGTCCAAGCCACAAGTTTTGAAATTTTGTGTGCTCTCCATTTCCCTCATGCGGTTTGTCCCACTTCAAGACAAGGTCACCTACTTCGAAGTTCCTATCAGAGGCAGAGTTAGAATCGAACCATCTTTTGATTATCTGTTGATGCTGATCTAACTTACATTTAGCTTGGGTTCTTACCTCTTCTAGCTTCATCAAAGCGTTAATTCGGTTCTCCAAAGGGGGGCAATCTTCTTCTTGTACTTTCTGTGACAGTTGTAGTGAAGGAAGAAGAATGTGAGGTGGAAGAATTGTTTCTCTGCCGTAGACAAGAAAAAAGGGGGAGTTACCTACAACAGCTTTCGGTGTTACTCTATCAGACCATAGTGCGTTCAACAGTGCATTGTGCCAATTTTTGTGATTTTCAACCATCGTTCTCTTGATGATTTTAATTAAGTTCTTGTTTGTTGATTCTGCCAATCCATTGCCCTGGGGGTAATAGCTAGCAGAATACTTCGGCTTAATTCCTTTATCCAAAGTGAAATTGCTCATATCAAGAGAGGAAAAGTAAGAAGCGTTATCGAATAATAAACAGTTAGGGATGCCAAAGCGAGTTATAATATTCGATTTTAGAAAGGAAATTACCTGGCTAGTGTTGATGGTTCTTAACGCAGCAGCTTCAGACCACCAAGTAAAGTAATTTGTGGTTTTGATGATAAACTTATGCTTTTATGATGACGAGGGGTTGATCGGACCTATGATATCAAGGCCCCACTGCTGAAAGGGAAAGTCTACTGAAACAGGCTGCAAAGGAAAGGCTGGTTTTTGTAACCGCCCTGATGCTTTCTCACAAATGATACACTTACGACATAAAGCATGAGCGTTTCTAAAAAGCATGGGCCAGTAATAACCATATCTCAAAACCTTATGGGCAGTGGTGTCACCACTGAAGTGACCACCAGCTTCCCCTGCATGCAACTCTAGTAAGACTTTTTCTGCTTCGTCTTTCTCAAGACAGCGCATCAGTACGTCGTCCAAATTTTGACAAAACAAAGTACCATTAACCAAATGAAAGGAGGAAGACTTTAATCTCAACGCTCTTCTCTTGGTGGGATCCAAGTGACGGGGGGTTGATCCATGTTCAAGACAGAATTTTATATCATCATACCAGGGACTGACAACGTTTTGTATACAATAGATTGCATTTTGATCATGCTGTCCCAGATTTGACAGATCATTTTCTTCTTGTTGTCCTTCGACTGAATCAACAACTAACTTGCATAAACCTTGGCCTCTCACTATCTGAGCTGGGGTAATTTCTATGTCGTACTCCTATAAAGAAGTAACCCAGTTAGCCCTATTTTCCCCGAGTTCCTTCTGCACTAACAAGTTTCTAACAGCTAGATACGGGACAATAATCTTCGTCCTAGATTTCAAAAGATAAGACCGGAAGTGTTTGACTTCTTTGAAAACAGCGTAGGCTTGCTGATCTACCACTAGGTAATTTAGTTCTGCGCCTTTGAAAGAAGAGCTCATAAAGGCAATGGGTACTTCATTGTTTTCGACATTCTTTTGAGTTAGGACTGCAGCGTAGGAACGGTCGGAAGCAAAAGTGTAGAGCGTGAAGTCTTTGGAAAAGTCGAGGCTCATCAGAGAAGGAGCATCTATGATAGCCTTATTTACGGTATTAAAAGCTTGATCTTCTAAGGTTCCCCAATGATATTGTACGTCTTTCTTAATTAAGTTCTGCAAAGGTCTGACCATTTCGGAGAAACTGGGGACAAATCTTCTCAGGAAGTTAATCTGGCCTAAGAAGGACTGCATAGACTTTTTGGATGTAGGAGGGGGGAGTTTCGTGATGGCTTGGGTCCTTTCGGGGTCGATAATCATCCCCTCATTTGACACAATAAATCCTAAGAGTTTACCCTGTTCTACTGCAAAGATGGATTTTTTAGGGTTCAAGGAAATGTCGTATTTACGACATCGCTGCAGAACGACTCATCAATGAGCTAGATGATCGGTTTTGTTCTTCAAGAACACAGTGACATCATCTAAGTAAACTACCATGGAATGATTGATCAGGCCTCGGAAAGCAATGTCCATTGCTCTCTGGAAAGTGGAACCGGCATTAATCAAGCCAAAGGGCATCTTTCAATATGCATAGGTGCCCCACTGGGTATGAAAGGTAGTTTTAAGTTGGTCTGGCGGAGACATCAGGACTTGGTTGTACCCCGAGAAACCTTCCAATAAAGATAGCCTCTCAGAACTAGATACCTGTTGAAGGATCTGTTCCATGGGTAGGATAGGATAGTTGTCTTTATCAGACGCTTTGTTAAGGTTTCAGAAATCGACGCAAAGTCGGATTTCCCCATTTTTCTTCCAAACAGGGACAAGGTTAGAAATCCATTGAGTGTGCCTAACAGGGAAGATTATCTTAGCATTTAGGAGTTTATTCAATTCTTTTTTAACGGTTGGTTCAATTTTAGGGTGCATTTTTCTTAATTTCTATTGAAAGGGAGAGGTTTGGGGTTTCATAGGAATGACATGTTGTATGATATTAGGGTCAAAAGTTTTAAGGTCATCATACGTCCATGCAAAGACATCTTTAAATTCTTTGAACAATTTAATGAATGCATCTTTTTCTTGTTCAGAACACCCAACCCCTAAATTAATGCATTGAGAATTGTCAATAGTTCCTAAATTCACTTTTTCAAATAATAATGAGGAACTATTGGTTTTACAGTTGACCGATTTTTTGAATTTATCTTGAAGATCATAAAACTTCTCTAATCTAACTATAGATTTAGGGATCGAATTTACCATGTCGGATGAAGATTCAGGAGTTCTCGGATCAGGTATTACCGTGAAATCGCGCAAATTATCATCATGAGTGCATTCGTCTATCACCGTGCCTTGAAAAGTTTCTTCCATATGCAGGAAGCTAATAATCTGTTGATCGTCGTCGAAGACCCTCCAGTTCGTGATGTTGTCTGGAACAGATGGCCTAAACAACAGTTCAACGGAGAATGCGTCTGGTGACAAGCCTTCTGCAGGGAAGAGTTTAGAAGCTATGTTATCTAATAGATCTGCTTCAGAGTTATTCAATCTAGGAATATAATTTATATTGAAAGAAGAAAAATTATTCATTAAATTCCATACCTCAGATTGGTAGCTTTTAAGATGCGGAGACAAACAATGGATAAAATTCCTCACCTGTCTAACCATGATTTCAGAATCGCCGAAGACAGTTAAGTTTTGAATGTTCATGTCTAAAGCTTTTCTGAGACCTTGTAGTAAATCCTCATATTCTGCAGTGTTATTAGTACATTCAAATTCTAGCCTACATGCAATCAATGTTTTGTTACCTGCCAGATCGATGATAACACAACCTGCACCAGCTCCTTCTTTGGACTTTGACCCGTCAAAATAAAGAGACCAAATTTGATTTTTATCGGGTGCATGAGAACTTTGTGTAGAAGTTGTTGACTGCACATATTCTACAATCTCGAACTGTTGTTCTGGGTTGGTGATGGCTAAAGTCTTGGCCATGAAATTGCCAAAAAAGGTGTCCATCCCTTGTACTTTGGGTGAATCGGATGAAGGTGTAAATGGTTCGTTGGGGTCATTCAAATATGTGACTATGAACTTAAGGTAACATTCACGGTTTACGTTGATCTTGTTAGGCTTGCCGTTTTCTGGGAGCCACAGGTGAGACCAATCTGTTACGAAATAGCCATGTAGCTGCTCCGACCAATCCCTACTCAAAAACACACCATACACTTCTGGAATATCCACAACGATAATATCAATTAATTGATGAATCTTGGGGTTAGACGATAATCTTATAAGAACATTCCTTAATTCGCCTATAACTTTAACATCAGTTCGATCAAGCTGGATGATTTTTAATGTACATGGCTCAACCTCAGCATTAATTTTCTGACTTACAGACCACGACATTATATTAGATGTTGCTCCTGAGTCTACCATGCAATTGTGTACGTTTCTATTAAATACTTTAAAAGTTAACAAAAATGGAGGTACATTTTGGCAAGTACTTAGGGTAGTATCTTGTGGTCTTTAACTCGCAGTATCTGAAACTACTTTATTTACATTATTTACAGTATTTACGGGAAGGCTTCCTTTATCTTGAGGATCAGGGTTATCTTTAGTGGAAGTCTTCTGAGGAACTTTGTTCTGAACAACCTTATTACCATTTGAATTACCGTTTTTACTATTCTCTAAGATGTTCTGTAACATTTTTTGTAGCAAAAATGAAAACTTCAACAACTCAGAAACATAAATGTTAGCCCTTAACTTTTTAAGATCTTCAACTAAATCATAATCTAAGTTGGGGTTTACATGACTCTATTTAGCTTCAGCTGGTTTAGATTGCTTTGGGGCAAAGTCGTAGTGTTTTCAGAAGAAGGTTTGTTCACTGTCTTACTCCTAGTATTGTAGGGGTGAACCATCTCGAAGTTAGCTTGAAAGATGTTGTCCGAGAAGTGTCCAAAAATGTTTGGATAAGACTCTTCTTATTGAACTGTCTCTTGTTCAACAACCTCTTCAAGAATCTCAGGAGGTATCAAGTTATTCTGGCCTTCTAGAATTGCTTGTAAGGCGTATTGCAGACTTTCTAGATTAAGGCCTTCAGTAGTAGGATTAGGTCGGTTGGGAGGAAAAGACTTCCTGAACGGGGGTTTGTATTGCTCGAAGAAGCTTCTTCGGTCATCCTTTTTAAATCTATAACTTGATTTGACAATTTTTTAATGACTTTAGTTAAGCTTTCTAAATCAAAGCTTTCAGGTTGCGTTTTACTTTGAGTAGGTCTTTGGAGGATCTCGATCTTCTTTTTGGAAGAAGAACTAGTTTCTGTTTTGTTGCTAGTAGTGTCTTTTAAACTAAGAATATCTTTTTCAATCTGGCTGGCTTCTTCGAAGGCCTCTAGAAATGTGGCTTTCTTAGATTGTTTAACCTAAATAGCTATACTTTGATGCAAAGCTTTGGTGTAATATGATATTACTAGACTCTCAGCAGGCATGGAATCAGCAGGGATTCAGTTTTTAAGCGTTAAGAATCTTTGATTAAAGTCTTTAACTTTCTCTTTTGGGTTCATTTTTAAGCTAGAAAGCTCCATAACTAGAACTTCTGGAGTCTTATCGTCTCTGAATTTTTCCAAAAAGCAGGATTCAAACTTATCCCAAGACACGATGGTGTGGGGTTGTTGGCCAAAGTACCATGTGGATGCATTTCCTTCGAAAGTGTAAGGGAACAACCTACAGACAACGTCTTCATGCTCGACATTGCAGAGTCTTATGGCTAACATAAACTTTTTAATGTGATCTTCGACGACTTGTTTAGAGTCGGGGTCGAACTTGGGGAGCCACTTCTCCATATGTTTGGGTAAGGGATGCTGAGGACTGGGTACAGCTACTGTATCCTGGTCGAGCCAAGGTCTAGCAGGGTTATTCTGATTTTCCATTGGTGTGGTGGGTGTAGAAGGCCGTGAAGGGGAACTGCCTTCGTCAAAAGAATCTCCTCCAGAAGAAGGAGATGATGGAGGTAGTGAGGGAGGTATACCAGATCCTCCTGTAGCAGGAGTGTCGATTGGATTTGTAGGGCTCACAGTGAGGTTAGTGACACCAAGTTTCTCTCTGATATCAGAGAAATCTAAAGGTTGGCCCAAAGGATGATTTGGTTGTCTTAAACGGGCTAAGGCACTATGTGTTCTTATGAGAGACTGCCGAACAATCTCTTGTAGGTCACCACCTGTGGGATTTGGAGTTATTGGTTCAACTGTGAGTGGTGGATCGTTGTTCGAAGTGGTTGTTGTTTGAGGGGGAATATTATCGTTCGAATGACTTCTTGTCACTATAGGTGAGCAATGAGGTGGTGGAGGAGTCTTACGACTGCCTCGTGCCATTAATAAGTTTCAGGCCCTCCTTCTAGCGCCATTTGTTGACGGGTGAAATTGACCATCCGTCAACTGGGAGAGTGGAAACGGTCCGGGGTTGTCTAAATAACCCAAGCCGTTTGGAATGAACCACCCTGACGGGTTTAGCAGCTCCGTTAGCCGATCTAAGGTCCTAAGAAAACAAAAAAGGGAAAACTATTCTAAACTAACTAATCTAACTAAAACTAAATATCAAACTAAACTAACTAATTATTAAACAAACTAAACTAAAACTACTTATTAAAACAAACTAAACTAATTTAACTACTCTGTATATATAATCTACTAACTAATACTATACTAATTCTAACTAATTAACTATATACTGCTAACAGAAATATAACTTATTCACAAAATGTACAATATCTACAATTTACAGATTTAAATAAAACCTGAAAAACTCACTTATATTCTTCCCTAAGACAGAGAAAGAAATATTTTGTTGATTTTATAATTTTATGAACAGAAATAAAACAGAAAACTAAGTAAACTAAATCACTAATCTGAACTACAAATATATCTAACTAAAATACTAATAGTGTACTAACAAATCAATGAAAATGAATTACAAACTAACCTGGAGAAATGCTCCAGATTTGCCCCGTGTATGATGACTGTTTTAGCTAATCGGAGGGAGGAAACCCACACCGAATTATCTCGAAGCTTCTCGTAAACGATAGCTGCAGTTCTCTTTAAGTATGATTACAGGACAAACAATACATAAAAAGTCACAACAATTTTATGATTTATAAATCTTCACAATTAGATAAACCTGTATGGAAAGACTTATACAAAATGTTTCAATTGATGAAGAAGAGAAATCTGTCATTCATTAACTAAACAAAGTAATTGATGTATTTTTAAAGTAATGAAAGAAATTAGATATGGATGAAACATTAATTAAATCATATCATTTATGCAATAGACTATGATAGCTAAAGTAGTCTATAATCAACTGCAAATGACATGCATAAACTTGAAACAAAAGATTGATATTATGAAAAGCGAAAGTTGTAGTAGAACATCAACTTCTGTCTTAGTTTGTATTATAAATCCATAGCTTGGTTCTCCCACAAGTGAGGATGCCATTATTACAAAACATAATGAGTATTTAAAGACCTTATACAGGGTAAAACCTCCCTGAAGAAGTTATCAAATTGTTTACATAAAATCTGGGAAAATATCCCAAGTCTTGACTAAACTAGGAAACTATAATAAAACTAAACACACAAATAACCCCTAGCCCGTCCAATATGTCCCATGCAATTCGAATTTACCTGAAAAGGACCAAAAATGAACAAGTTAGAAGGATTCTTTATTAATAAAATGATAAAAATCTAATCCTATAGACTAGCTACAAAATCTTCTGATTCTGTAGCTGGTCTAAATAAGGCACAGAATCAACATTAAAATCGATTGAAAATCTTTTTAAGAATCAAATTCAATTAAAATCCAATAGCTATTTGAAAACAAATCATTCAATTTGAAAATGTTATACCATTCGAAATCAAACAGGATCAAAATCAATCAACCGAATACAAAGATAGGTGTACTCTGTTTCGTTTGTTGCCAAGAGTCAGGTAGACAGAATCATAATCAAATAGTTTTGAAATCGTTTCATATCCAATTTGAAACTGATATAATCAAAACAAATCGTGGGAAATTTTTATGCTGCCTTATCAATAGGAGATATGATTGCATCCAGAACAGATCATTTTAAATCGTTGTAACTGTAATGTCATAGAAAACGATACATGCCACGAGTGGATTAACTCAAACTGGCACGTAAATGAAATCATAATGGGATCAGCCGATTGTTTGTTATGCAAATTGGTCCAGACAAAATCATCACGAGATCATTTCTTGAATGCATTTTGAAACGACTATTACCTGAATTTCCTCATATGATTTTAATAGAATGACATAGGTCGAATTGAGTTAACAAACTCGTTTGAGAACAAGGCTGTAATCAAATCTATTTTTAATACGAATGCAATTCATAAAATTCGACCAAATTAACTGAAGATACGGGTATCCAATCAAGCGAATCAAACGATAGGGGTTTAACACAGTTGAAACCGTTCCATGATTCGGGCGCGAATCTCATTCGCACAGGCTTAAATAAGAACATCGTTTTCATACGAAAAAGAGTCATTCTTTCCAAACTAAATCCGAACAGAGTTGTCTTCCTGTTTTTAGAAGATTACATGACATAGCATATATTAAAAGATCGTGACAACCAAACTCATTAAAATCGTTTGCCAATCACACCATAACGAAATCAAATACAAACATAATGTTATTTTAAATTGAGCATGAAAAATTTCCTATTTAGAGTAGATATAAAACAAATCCAATTGAATTCAAAACGTCAATTTCGTTTACTCAATCAAACGAACAAATCAAATCCAAATGATGACCAATCAAATCTGATAAAAATTTATCAATAGCTAAACTAGGAATGATCAAATCATGTATTCAAAACGAAATTCCATTTATTTTTAGCAAAGCAAAAATATACAGGATGAGCACATTATGACAGAGTCATTTCAAAATGTAAATAGAGCTATTCGAAGACCAAATTCGAATCATTATATTAATCATGGTCATTCACAGATCGAAAATCATACCTGTATGGCGAGAAAACAACTTGATCATGACAATTTGGAGTTGATAACGGCTGTGGCTGATTCAACATTCTTGAAAGTGATGGAGCCAGTTGTCTTCTGCTTCTTATCAGTTGCTTGGAGCTTGTATCTTTGACTGGTCAATATTGCAACTTGATCTTCCAGTGACTGGATTTTCGATTGGAGAATGGGAACATCGATGTAGTATCGTTCCAGCCACAAATCGCATTGGTCACAGTATGACTGTCCGGGTTTGGAAAAAGCAGGTGAGGGTTTGGAAATATGGCTGAGGGTTTCATTAGGTAATTTAATACGAGGGTAGATAGGATTGTTCCTTAGGCAGGGGGGAAGATTCATCACGAAATCATAAGGTGGTTCGGGGCATAAACCCTGCAAGTAAGGGTACTCGCTGGCTAAGAAACGTTCTACGTCAGAGTCTGAATCCTCACTAAGGACGACAGGCTTTGACTCAGCAGAGGGTTTATGTTTGTTCCTAGCCATCCTTGAAATAAGCCGAGCGTTCTTTTTACCCTTAGCAATAACAATAGAGTTTTCCTTGGCCTTTTTTCTCACAGGATTTTTTATAGCCTCATCCTTCTCTGCTACAACGTCTGTTAATTCAACATCAAGGTCGACCAAAGGCTTAGGAGAGGGAAATATGATATGGAAGGGCACGGGTGGCTGAACATTGGTTTCAGTAATCATAGGCTTGTCAACCTGGACAGGGTCTGTATCATCAAAACCATTTCGAGCAATGAAAGCTCTCCAACTATCACCGTGTAAACTCAAGTGATAAACAATGATAAGTTTAATGAGTCCATGGTGGAACAGGCTACTGTCAGTCTTCTCCTTTTTAAACCTTTTCGACATTTTATATAGGCTACGCTGAAAGTAAAAGGGCATATTCAACGAGTATCCCATAAAATTCATTAGCAAACACAGGTGGTAGAGAAACACAAGTCCATATCGACCTTCACAGGTCACAAATTGTTTAACTACCATCAAAGTAACGTGGCATCATGGTTTAAGTGCAGAGATGGTCATACCTCTGTCACAAGAGGTGACCTTTCAGGAGATGAACAACAACATCCATGGCACATCCTCGACCTTAGAATTTTTAAACCAACACTGTCCCGAGGTGGGTAACCCTGTAGAAGAACTAATAAAGTTCTCATCAATTTCCAAGTGTATGTCACCCACCTTGGCTCTACAACCATCGAAAGTCATGGAAAACTGTTGCGCCACAACTACATTAAAACCCTCAAATCGCTGCACAAAGGTGAGCCACCCATTTTCATCCAAGTCTTTGCGGGCATTGTCACACATTAACAAGGCCTGGTTGTTGTTTGGCTCAATTCGCATGACTGGTGCCATGGAGCCAAGCACACGGTAAGCCTAGGGTTTGGATCATAGCACACATAGGAGCAAAATACACGAAGGGTTACTTGGGCTAACAGAGGTGAACGAGGATAAGGGCTAGGCATAAATGCTAGTGTGCGAAGGTGGTGGAGCTTATCTCTGCCATGCAAAATAGTTATTTCCAATAGTACAACCTTCGGCTTTCATAGCTGTTTTACCCATTATTCTATAGTTCAACAATCATGTCACTTGGCTGACCAATGAAACCAATAGTAAATGCGCAATCAAAATTGTACCATAGTTTTAAACCGTCAATCATACAATTTGAAACCAATTATCAAATGTTCAACCATGCGCCAATGTATCAGCTCACATCAATAGTTTAACCAATGTGCCGATGGGTCTTCATATAATCATCATGCCAATAATTATGAAAACATGAACATAGGTATCATTAAAAGATATATATAAAGGGTTTAAGCATAACACCTATGTATTTTCATGAAACCAATGGTCAAGTAGGTCAAATAAAATGCAAATCCA
>JASDQU010354482.1:0-12046 GCA_032191745.1 Picea mariana
CCAATAAATGATGGTGGAAAATCTATAATGAAATACTAACACAATTCAAGTGCATCAAGAATTCCAAGAATACCTTCCAAGAATAAAAATACTCTACAAATCTAGTTTAAGAACAAAGGGCCTTACAAACAATTCCAAAGAATTTAGGATGACAATAATGTCGAGTTCTTGGGCATGCTACGAGTGGTTCAAAAGAAAGGAAATATCAACATAATTCAAATCACTGAAATCAAACATATAAAGAATTCAAATAAATGGTTTGAAACAAGAGAAATATCAACATAATTCAAATCACTCAAATCAAGTATAACAAGAATTCAAATAATTACTTCAAAGAAATGGATAGAGTACAAATCCATTTGCTATTGAACTTGGAAGGCAATGCAGAGAATTGATGATGACAATACCACCATGGTTTTGGTGATGCCATGTATGGTTTGTGAAAATAGATAGGTAATATTAAATCATGTTTTAGAAAACAAATAGAAATAGATATGTAATATTAAATTGTATTCTAGAAAACAAATAGGGAATGCAACTTTAATTTTCTTTTAGCACATGCCAAGTTCTATCTGCCACTGATCTTCCATCACATTAATTTAAGTTGGTATGGTACAATAACACTATTTTGGAGTAAATAAAGACCCTCACAGTAAAAACAAATTACCAAAAATTATAGAATCAATGTACTCTGAAAGGGAAGTCATTTGGTTTTAGAATCATTCCTTATTTTCACCATTAATATTAAAACTCTATGTAGTATCACACATTTACTATGCACAGAGTTAAGATGTTGACTCACTTATAATCCCAAGCCTCTGCTTCAAAACTTGAATACATGGTGCAACATAAACAAAATTATCCATAGATATCTCGCTCACTGAATACATACATGATAATTTGAAAAATAACCCTTTTTATGAAATTTGAAATTTTAATATGTACCTTATACTTCTTCAAAAATGAATAAAAATGAAAATGAACAGTTTTTTAACAACCATTTTTTTTAAGACACTTCTGAAACTAGCTAGAAACCCTTTTAACACACTGTGACATACTCAATTTTGATCCCTACCCGTAAGGCAACCAAACCTCAAAGTCAACCCCGCTTGTTTATCATGGAAGGAAGTCAATTTTTAAGAACTAAAGATATTTCAAAATTCAAGATCTATCGACGATCGGTTACTATGCCGTCAAGTTTGAAAATTTGGATACTAATAATATGAAAGAGACTACTAACTACTCTCCACTCGCTAGGCCACGAGTATCCGTATACATAACAAAGGATAAAGATTATTCAAAATGATTTTGTAAGTGTTAAGCAATAAGTTTCTTTTAAAATGTCAAGTAATAAGTTTTGACATAAATTTAGGTGTTTAGCATACTTTTAAAATATAAAGTTTATATAGGATTTAGTGATCACTCTTTAAATCGATTTAGAATTTCAAAAACTTTTAAATTTTATTTAAAAAAATTAAACTATAGGTATTTACAATTTTTTTATTATTATTTCAAATTATATTTAAAAAAATCTGAAACTAGAATCTTTTTGTTTAATCAAATTTCAATAAAAATAATTTTTAACTTTTTGATTCACTAAAACCCAACAAATTTGAAACCATAATATTTACTAATCTTTTTGTTTGGCCAAATTCTAAGAAGAATAAAAAATTTAAAACAAAACCTTTTACTTCACTAAATCCCAACAAAAATAAAACTCCCAAAACATTTTGAACTTTCAAAATAATAATTATACTAAACCAAATACAATGACAAACAACTAAAATGTTAAAGAGTGCAATTAATACAATGGGCACTAGAGTTTGTCTCCTAAATATCTTAATTTTTTGGGAGTCAATTGTGACCAAATTTCTTGCCTTTTTGTCAATTGAAACATAATTTCTTTTGTTGCTTTTGTAGTTTTTAAAACTGAATAGGCACCTTTGTTTTGCACTCTCTTGTTTTATTGGGAGGGTTTAGCCATTACTAATGTTTGTTATGGATTAACTTCATATGTAGATGTAGGGTCAGGTCTGTAAATTAAGGGTAGGAAGGAGGCTTGTCTCTTTAGCTCTTAGGAGGTAAGGCCAGTGTATGATGGCATTACATGTGAGGTTTATGGAAATGACTTTTATTCACTTCCCTAGTCCATTGATCAATATTGAATTTACTTTCTTCTTCCTCGTCATGATAGTTTGATGTTGGCGGTTGAAAGGTGATTGTTAGCTTCATTTATGTTGGTTCAACAATGAATACTTTGCATGGAAGGAGGTGCTATGGATCTCCAAGGCTTGTGGATATAGTGTCTCTCAATTGCTAGCATAAATAATGACTGAGGTGGATCAAGCTTGAGCAACTTAGTTCCTAGGACCTCAAAAACCTTAATCCAGGGTGGTCAAGACTTTAAACAAGAACAAGGTAAGGTGGAAATTTTGCTTCTAGCGCTAGAGGTGCATGGAGATAAGGCAGGTGCACTAGTTTTATCGGCAAAAGGAGGAAAACGTCTTACCGCTAATCCTAAGGTTCACAACGACCATCGAGAGATTATCTTTGTAGATTCTAAAGTTGAGATTTTTTACCCTTCCCATTTCTTTACTTTGTTTGTGAGGAGGGAACAAAACCAATAGTTAAGTATGGAGAGGAAGGTGACAAAGGAAGAGAATTCAATGAGGATATTGAGGAGAGGCAAGCCTAGATCCTACATAATTCTAGCAAGGGTTCCTCCTCCAAGTGGCCAACCAAGACAAGAAAGGAAGCTAGAGAGGCTACAATTTGCTACAACTGGAGATTCCCTCCAAAAATCAAGGTTGGGGTTGAAAGAATTGAGTAGATGTTTAGGGAGAAACAAGCCAAGACATTGTTTGAGGCTATTGATGTTGAATTAATGAATTGGGTACCATATATTGGATTCACTCGCAACAAGGATACCAAATACTTTAAATGTATTGATATCCACTGGCACATTAAATCAATCATTACCCGCATGACATAAGAGAAGGACATTCAATAGACTTATATATACAAGTAGAATATATGATTTTAAATAAAGCATTTATTGTTGTAAATGTGTTATAATTTAAGTAATTCTAGATTTAGTTTATGATTGGAAAAGTGAGCTCTAAAGGCTTAAACTTGTTGTAATATGCTTGATATATTTTCTCTTGATATGTCGGGTGTGTTGGGTTAAGATGAAGTGAAGTATTATTCGTTGTTTTGTTGCTATAAATTAATATTTTAGATCATCCCTAAGGACGAGATCTAATGGATTAGATTCGAGACACCTCTAATGTGAGGTGGCATTTCTAAATTTGCAATTAAAATCATAATGCAGAAATTTCTACATGGTATTAGAGCTATCTTTTTGAAATCACTCTTTTGATGAAGAGGAAGTTGGTATTTCAACTACATTGTACCTAGGAGTGGTACTTGACCTTGTTGAGGTTGATTGGGTACTTGCACTTGTGAAAGGGTTGATGGGTTGAAACCCTATTTGCTCTTGTGATGAGAGTATGCTTTCACCTATGGTAGGTGATAGATATACTACATGGATGGTTGTTATGGATTTATTTTCAACAAGTGTGATGTCTAGGAGGACTTGTGATTGGTGGTTAATTTGTTCTAGGGGTTGCCAATATATTTTTACTTGTGAGAGGTGGTGGATCTACATTATTGTTGGCTTGCATGTATTTATTTTCAATGGGTGAGATTACCAAGAGGACTTGTGACAGGTGGTTGATTTGTTCCAGTGAATATTAGTGTGTTCTACTACATTTATGGATGGCATGGATTTATTTTTAAAGGGTTAGATGCCTAGGATGAATTGTGATAGTGAGTTGATTTGTTCCAATAKATGCTAGTGCATTTTCACATGTCATAGGTGGAGCATTTACTTCATTGATGGTTGGTGCGTGATCTATATTTTAGCATGTGTGTAGAATGTGTGATGTCCAGGAGGACCTATCATGGGTTGTTCATGCATTCTAATGGATGCTGGTGTTTGGAGAGGACTGATTCTTGTGATAGACATGATTGACCATTTGATTGTTTTCTAATTTTTGAAGCTTGGGATGGGTTGCTTCATTTTGTGATAGATTGATGATTATTGGTTGATATATTTTGGTAGAGTTATGACTCAAAGGTTTGAAATTTCTCACTTTAGTGATTGTTATAGTGGTGGGACACTACAAGGAGAAAACCTTCCTGCAGAGGGTTTTATGGAACCCCCCCAAAATATTTATTCCTTAGTTGTTTATAGTAGAGGTTGTTAGCAGAGGCGAATGACCAAAGGTTTTTGTGGAGGTTTTTTTTTCCGATGTTCCTTTAAGGCATATACACACTGGTGCATTAATGAACAATAAATCACTAGTGTGTCTATGTTCCAGTAGCACCGCCATAATTTATAATCAAATTACATGCACTGAATAAATTGTATCGGTGTAGTTGAACATTACACATTGGTGTGCCTAACTATCGTCAGGTGCATCGTGTTAGTGTAAATAAAATAAAAATTACCAAACCAATTTTCATTGTTATAGTGCATCCCATGCTTCCAAACTCTCAAGTAATCATCGATGCTCAACTTTCTTCCTAAGACGCCATATTTCCAGTGCTCTACACCAACTTGGATAGCTCTGTTGGTGGATCCCACACATTTCCAAATTTTGTAAATTACCAAGATTTTTCATTTCCTCTCAATGACACTACCATATCTCCTCAAAACAGAAAAGACTAGATAAATTATTTATTACCTTTCTATTTTCATTTTAATCCAATCAAAATTAGAATTTAGCTTGAAATTTGTCATTTTTTTTCAATTTGACATGGTGCGCCTAAATGGTTCAAATCTCCCAGAAGCAATGCATATTGTGTTAAATTAACAGTGATAATCGCCTCGGTGAATCTCGTATATGTCTGCACCGGTGTTGTTCAAGAAATAGAACCATGATAAATTATTAAAAAACGAAAGCAGTGTGTCTTTCAGAACGACCCAAAACCGATGCACAATAGGCTTTTACCTGCACCAATACATAAACTGCACCACTAGATTAACGATATATAAAATTTAATCTAGTGGTGCACCAATTTTAACGAACTGCACCGGGGCATACCCTAAAAATAATGCCCTAACATGTCAATATTAAAATGCACCTCCATACTTTATAAAAAAATGCACGCATTGAATAAATTGCATATGTGTCATTGAACATTACACACCACTGCACCTAATTGTCGTCAAGCGCACCATGGTAGGGTAAATAAAAAAATTATCAAACTGTTTTTCATTGTTACTCTACATCCCATGCTTCCAAACTCTCAAGAAAGCATCGGTTCTCACCTTTCTTCCTAAGATGCCATGTTTCTGATGCTCTACATCGACTTGGATAGCTCCATTGGTGGATTCCACACATTTTGAAATTTTGGAAATTACCATGAATATTCATTTCCTCTCAAAAGTGAAACTATGCCTCCTCGGGACATAAGAGACAAGGTAAATAATTTATTACCTTTCTATTTGAATTTTCATCCAATCAAAATTAGAATTTAGCTTGAAACTTGGCATTTTTTTTCAATTTTGCACAGTGCGCCTAAATGGTTCGGCTCGCCCTGAAGAAATGTGTATTGTGTTAAATTCATAATGAGAATCGCCAATTATGTGTCTCATATATGTCCCCATTGGTGTCGTTCAAGCAAGCGCACCGCAATAAATTATTAAAAACAAAGTAGTGCATCCTTCAGAATACCCCAAAGACTGCGCAAAATGGGCTTCTATCTGCACTAGTACATTTCACTTCATTAACCACACCACTAGCTCAATGATATATAAAATTTAACCTAGTTGTCCACCAAATTTAACCAATCGCACCGGGGCGTACCCGAAAAATAACGCCTCGACGCGTCAATGTTAAAATACACCACTATACTTTATTAAGAAAAATACACGCATTGAATAAATCACATTGGTGCCATTGAACATTACACACAGGTACACATCGGTGCTAACATAATGATTTATAAAATTTAACGTAGCGGTGCAACCATTTTAATCCAACGCACCGGTACTGTATACAAAAATACACCGAGACATATATTGCCCAAATTTTCATAGCAGGTCGTCTCATTCCGAGTGTTTTATCCTTTACAATGCACTAGTGTACAAAACGTCGGTGCTCCACTTTCATGGAGGTATCGGTGCGTTAGTAGTAACACATCACACCGCTTCAGCTACAATAATGAAGTTTAGCTTAGCAGTGCCCATTAGTCCAACAAATGCACCAGTGTCATAAGACAACGTCACTGGTAGATAGCATGTCAATGCTCTAGTAGACATGGCATACTAGTGCTTTCAGTTCAATAAAGGGAACCATGAATTTGCATGCTATTAATTTTAGCATTGTGGTGTGTCTTTGTTAATGAAATGAACCGGTGTTGTTAAAGCACTGAACCGACAAGGTTAAAAGCACTGATTCAGTGTGGATCATCCTATGGGATGCATCACTTAGTGGTGTTTTTGTTTTGAGATAACACACCATCCTTGAGCCATATGTTCTGTTGGTGATGCACTGATTGATTTTAAAGATTTTTTTGCAAAAAAAAAAATTATTTTTATTTTTAAATACACGTCATTTATATATGTATTTGTTTTATAATTTAATTTATTTTATTTGTATATATGTTCCTAACAATAATTTTATGTGAATTAGAGACGATGACAATGAGAGGATGTCAAGGCAAAGTGGAGACAGATCGAGACACACGCATCTGTGCGTGAGTGGGAGGCTAGCGAGAGGGATAGGGAGATGTTACCTCACCCTCTTTCACAACACACACTTGATATTTTGATGGATATTTCTCTCCTGAAGTTTTATTAGGAGGATACATCCCTTAGGGGGAACTCTGCATTATTACAACAGTTTATCCATTGTTGGGATCATGCGAGACACGGGTTCAGGGCTGGTCTTTTTATCCCCATTTTGTGGGATAACTAAGCAGATTATGTCTCGAGGCCTTCAGGTTGCAGATATGGAGTGCCGAGATGACACTACATGACCACTAGAACACTAGTCCTGTGCTTTACCCTACATGGAATCCACCGCAATAAATATAAGGTCGTATATTTTTAGATGGAATCCACTACACTAGCTAGCTTCTGAGAGGCAATGGGCCTTGCTCCATGAGGTACAAGTCAGGTATTATGGACCTAGTTGGTGGATAGTTTTGGAGGAACAAGCCTAACTTGAGCTTCCATGGGGCTTGAATCCCAAAGGTGGATGCCAAGGGCCCACATGAAGGATGAGAGAGATAAAACTTCAAAGGCCTAGAAGATGGCTTGCATGAAATAACCTAGCCCCTACATGCCAATCATTTTTCCTAGGAGAGGAAAAATGTCTTTTTTAGGAGGATGACATCATCTATGGGGGCTAGGGTTTGGTGGTGAGCTTACCACTCATTAGCACGTGGAATTTTTAAGGAGAGTTGGGATTTTTCCATGAATAAAGTGACTTGGATGCTTGACATGTGGCTTCAAGAAGCCTTCCTACACTCCTCCAACACCAAATACTTGCTCCTAGTGCCAAAACATCCCCTAAAGGGGTGACATCACTTTAAATTAGGGTTTCTCTTTGTGTAAAAGCAAATTTTAAGTGAATTTTTTAATATTATTTTGTAAAAGAGGAAATATTAAGGTTTTTGACCCCTAGTCCTGTGCTTTACCCTATTGTTATGTGGTCAAACTATTTTGGAGACATTTTATATAAATAATAGATCATAAGATCTCATTTTAAATAACTCTCCCATTGTGAGAAGTACATGGCTGAAATTTTCGCCACCCTTGGTGATTTTGGTGTTTCTCTCTTGTGGAATGTAATATGGTGAATGTATCTTGGTGATTAGATGAGGAGGAGTGATGCACACCCCCCTAAAGGATTTATCTCTTGAATCTTGGATGATGTTGCATGGTAACTAGGGTTTGTTCTCTCATTTTCTTGGATTAGGTAAGGAAAAATATGCATATGTTATTATTTTCTTGCTTACTTTGGTTATTGTTGGTGGAAACCCTAGGGAGGAGTATGTGAGATACATGCTCCATCATTGCTTCATCTCTTTGCTAAAGGTTTTAAGTATTTTTGTTTTGCAAGGTTTGCTAGGAGGAATACAAGTGTGTATACCCTCCTAGATTTACCCTAATTTTGGTTGGCATACCCTAGGGAGTAAGAGGGTTTACACCCTTAGGATTGTTTTTGATATAGCTTGTTATTTAAAGACTCAATCACCCATTTTAAAAGGCACTAATATGAAGTATTCTTGCATGGAAGAAACAAAATATTGCATTGGGAAACATATTTTCTTGTTGTATTAACTTTTTGCAACTTAGGTTGTGTTCCTTGTGCTTAGAGAGCCTCTCATCCACTAGGGAGTCCCCTCTAAATGGGTAGTTCTTGATGCTATTAAAAAATTTCATATTCATCCATTAGGGCTGCAGAAACCCTAATCTAATAGTTTGAATAACTCTCAAATCAACCGCTGAAAATTGCCCAAAGTTTGCACACTTACACTACTTGGTCTAACACACTTTTTGGCAAAGTTTGGAGGTGTTTTAGTGGCTGATTTTACTTCTGTAATAAGTTGATTGTTACAGCCATAAGGCTGATATATATCTCTGCAGAAAGTGTTTACAACAACCTTATCTTTTCATGCTAGTATCTTGGTCTTTAAATCTCGATTTTTACTAGTGTTTAGCTAGTCTATCTCTTGTATATTTCACTTGATTTCTAGCACTTATTTAGTATCTTATTGTGCAATTTCATTGAAGATATATATTTTTACTAACAAATTCTATTAGGGACAAAAAGATTAACTTTCTTGTCCATTTGGTTATATTTCATCATATGCTTGTTTTTCTTGTGTCTCGGGCTAGTACTTCACTATCGATAGGTCACTCAACATATTTGGCAACCCTTGAACCTTCCCAAGACTCTTTCTGAAGATCTCCATACCACTTAGAATTGACCTTTAGAGACATCCTCTTCATCTTCATCTTTTTCCGTCTCATTCCCCCCTAGGGTCGCCGAGATTCCCCCCTTGAGGTGATTACCTCACCTATAAAGTGATGGGGACATCTACCTAAGGTGACAGTGAGTAGGTTCCCTCCTAGTTGTCGCTAATTGGTGGTTGGGTCAAGATTTTCCGAACCTACAATTTGTGCGATAACATTTTGGCGTCGTTGTCAGGGAGGATTTTGAATCCTCTTTGGAACCCTAACGAAACTTTGGAAAGCTATCCCAAAGCCTTTTCCCTTAGCTTTCCTAGAGACTCCGCCCAAGGGATGTACCCTTTCCATATTTCTTGATGAATCTTATCTTGAATCTCATCTAGCGACTCCACCCCACATAACCCTTCCTCTTCCAAACCTTTTCCCGCTGGGAAGTTGAATTCTTCTACGGTATACTAAAGAAGGCCTCCTCTCAAGTCTCCCGTTGTCAAAACCCTCTTCCACGGTACCCTTCCGCTTGCTCCAATGGATCACCCTTGGGAAAAGAAACTCTACAAACCCCTTAACATGTCCAATATCCAAGGACACCCTAATACAATTCCAAAAGGGTCTAACAAGTGATTTCTCAATTTCCAAAGAAACAATGTGATAACTGCTGAGGACCATCTTTACATCATGGGTTGAGACATGGACAATGCAATTATTGAACATGAATATGTGGCCATGATATTATTCGCCTCATCACTTAATGAAGAAGATCTTGATTGGTGTAAAGGCCTTCCTGACAATCATCTCACGTCTTATGAAGCTTTTGCCAACTTATTTAAGAGAAAATGGTCAACAAAGACAGCCGGGGGGACGCTTGGAGCTCAATTCAATCAAATAAAGAAAATGGAGAATGAGGAAGTTAAGGAATTCAATACTACATTTGACAGGTTGTACAATCAAATTCCAACATAATTCCATCCTACAACATCATCAGTTCATCTCCTTTACATGAACATGTTTGAAGGGAAATTTTGATTCATTCTGAAAGACAAGAATCCCACATCATTGGAAAAATCCAAAGAGTACAACAATGAAATTGAAGAAAATATCCTTGATTCAAGGGTAGAATCTTTTCACTACCCTTGTGCCAAAGCAGAAGCAAATATTAAGGTTTCCAACAATAGTGCTCCTAATCTGATTTCCCTCCTGAATCAGAATATAGATCAAATGAATACTCAATTTACCTAGGTGCAGAATAAAATTATGGGTCATTTGACTACTATAGAAAGAAATCAATCTACTCCTAGAACTCATCTTACCAGACAATGGAGAGATGCCACAGGTTGGAAACCAAGGCCTCAATAAGAGGTAAAGGCTCCAGATACTTTGAAACCAGTCAGGATAGTTGGAATAAAAACTTGGTGTCTTCCATGCCAAGAACCTCAGAGAGAAGATGAATGCCCTCTATGAGACAAATATTCTCTCGACGATATGAATTTCATAGATATGATCTATGTTTTCGAAGAGGAACAAGTCACTCAAGAATATATCAATGAATCCAGAGGAAGAGGAGAAAGAGAGGGGAGACTCTGGGCCTTGAATCAATTGATAGATGATCAGAAGAAGGAATTAAGGGGGAGGGAATATCTTACCTACACTAGAAGAAATAAAGCTTCAACCCCTCCATCACAACCTGACACTCATCTTCCATCAGTAGAGAAGGTGTCACCACCACCTGCACCTCTGGTACGTGAGTTGCTTCCTAAGACAACTCCTGTATATGGTATTTAGTTAAATATAGATGTTGCAAGCATATTCGAAAAACTGAATATGACAGTCCCAGTGACATAGACGTGTAATATCCCTTCCGCGAAAAGGGAAATTTTAAAAATATTACAGGTGCTAACCGAGAAGGAAGATCCTCCCATCATCTTAAACACTATGTTTCTTGATCGGACAAGGGGCATGAATCCTCCCTTCTACCTGTCATTGGGCATGAATGGCCTCCGTTTGAATAACTGTATGCTTGGCTATGGTACCTCAACAAATAGCATGTCTTTGAAAGTGATGGAATGACTTGGTCTGAAGACAACCCGACCCTATGGTAATGTATGCGGTATTGATTCAAGAAGGTTCAATGTCTTTGGGGTGTGTGAGGACGTTGAGGTTTTTCTAATTGATTTTCCACATACTGGCCTCCTCATGGACATATTAGTGATTGATGTCCCGGATGTTTGGGGGTTTTTCTTGTCAAGGACTTGGTTTTTTTCCCTTGGGGGTTTTCTTAGCATAGGCCTTACACATGCATACATTCCCATGGGCGATGACAGATATGAAATCTTACAAAACAGGGAAATGAATGATAAACATGTGATGGATCCAAGTGGCCCTAATTATGTCAGTGAACAAAATTATGATGTGCCCCCATAGATTATTGAGTATGATCCATCTAAGCTACCTTTCATGAAGGAGGACTCCATAGCGATGTTTCTCCCATGGAAAGATAAATACAAAGGAAAAATTGAAAAATACCATGGGAAGGAGCCAGGGTCTATCCATATTTTGAAGAAAGAAGGTAAAAAGCATGAAGAAATCATCAAAGAGATGGTCCACACAGAGCCTCCTTCACACCCATGCATTGAGAATACACCTTGCATCAATTTCAATGAAGGAATTCTTTCACTCATGCGGGACAAGAGAAAGGTAAATCCCAAGTATGACCAATGAGATGACAACTCATGGATTGGCCCTTACATCATCAAGAATAAGTCCGATAAAGAAAAGTACTATCTGACAGCCTTAGATGGGAGAAATATGCCATTACTAGTGGATGGATCTCTTCTCTAACCTTATGTCTAGGTCACATGATTTCTTCAGGGCCCATGCCCCAGGTAAGTAGGTAGGTCATCTTTATTTCCTTATATTTTGCATCTTGATTTCTCATATTAGTTTAGATGCATCTCATAGTTCATTTTTCTCTACTTGTATATTGATTTCATGCTTAGTTTAGAAAATTTTGAAAAAATATCAAAAATTTTCTTTTCTAGATTAGGTTTTATTTTGGAGTAT
>JASDQU010354487.1:0-12016 GCA_032191745.1 Picea mariana
ATGTTAAAAATAAATATGTGATAATCACTATACAATAACAAACTTTAATTGCCAAACATACTTATTATAAATAAATATTAATTAAACCTTGATGTTTTGGAAGATTCCATAAAAAAAATTGAATAATCTTATGGGATTCGTCTCCATTCGAAGTTGATTAAAAACCAAATTAACTGTTTGGACAATAAATGACAATCTACAAACTATAATACAGTGCCATTCAACTATGTTGGTACCGAGACAAGGTTGAGGAGAAATCGCTCATTAGTGACCATCACATTTCCCTCAAATAATGTAATACAAGGCATTGTGAGCAGCTCTATACGGCACGACCTTTATTTACACTTCAATTATTAAAACAACAAACCTTTTCATAAATTTAAAACGATATAAGAAATTCTCTTTCAAATCTCTTAACTCAAAACGAATAGTAATACAAAAATCATATTATTATTAATTTCATAAAGATATATGTTTTTTTTAATATTTTTTTATATAGAAAAGGTTATTCGCAATAACATATAAATTTTAAGATACTAATACATAATTACATGGAAGGGACATCTACTAACACACCGTTTAGCACATTCTTCCCATTAGAATTATTAATTATTTTAATTTGAACAAATTGATTAATGTTTTGTGTTGAACTAAATAATCGTTATGATATATTTGATACAATGAAATTATATTAAAATTGTAAAGAGTATAATTGATGTAGTTTTAACTTATTTGTCAAAAAAATTAATATATTACTAAATGTATCATTTTAATTATTTTAACAATAATTACATTAATAATATTAATTCACCCATTATACATCAATAAATATATATTTAATATACTTTTAAAATAATATATTTAATAAACATATATCTAACACATTTTCAATGTAATATATTTGATAGTAAGACAGAAAAAACAAAAAAAACATGGTAACCAGGTGTATGCAGACACAAAATAATGTTACTCATCTTAATTAGCCATGTATTTCTAACCTTTTATTTATAACAAACTACCTTAATATGTTTGTATAACATTTTTATTATGTTAAATTGATATAACAAACTATTTAAATATATTATTATCTTGACAATATATACATATATTATTAGCTTTTTCAATTGGATTTAGTTTGGATGATTGTGAGGAATGATTGTTATCATCCTCACCCACCCTCATTCAATTCTCATAAATGATATATTAAGCTCATAATAAGGATGTTGTAATGGCTTAGAGCCTATATGTATTGGAAAGTTGACTTTGATTCAATTGAATAACAAGGCAATCCTCAAACGACACCATAGCTACCTTTATTTTTAATCTAAGATTAGGATTCTTTGACCTCCACCCGCAAAGTAGTAGATATAAACGCACGACGTTGTCATTTCCAAATAATCTGTGTACCAACATGAACTCGTTGGGATCGTTATATGGGAAATGAGGCACGATCAAGCATTTCTCCAAACAAACTTGACATGCACAGCAAGCAATTTGTGAATGCATTAAAACTTTTATTTTTTTCAACCTAAATAGAATTTGTATTCATTTGAACATGGTTGTGCCCAATTTATCGACATATTACAAACTTAGTTTGCTACTTATCCAAAAATCTCACATTCCCAGATTTGTTAATGTGTTACATAAATATATGATCAGAAATTGCTTTCATAATCATAGACAAAAAGAATACATGATTGTGTTAGATTGTGGGCTTCAACTTCTTATCACCATTAGTTGGGTTCTTATTGACATTTCTTTTTCTTTCTTGCTAAAAATTAATTTTCTCTTGTTGGGGTCCTTTCCATTTGTGTGTTTTCTAATTTGTCTTGATTCAATAGTTTTATGTTTTCTTTCTACGATGCCTTGACTTCTTCAACATAATTTTCCTTTCTCATGGTCGTGGATTTACTTGATTCTGTGTTCCCTACCCCAAATCAAGAGAGATTGGGGGAATATCAGATTCCTCTATCACCTATTCTTGTGGTATCTCATTTTTCTCTTTCATACTTCTCGGTCCAAATATGGGGAGTAGCAATTTCCTCTTTCATTGATTATTTTGGTTCCACATCTTGCTTATTAAAAGGAATGTCCACTCATTCATGGGAAGGTCCTAGTCATTTCTCTAATCCTTGCAAATCACTTGGTATCTTGGATTCATGGAAACCAACCAATTTGACTTATGCTGACACTTCCTAGCTTGCCTTACCCTTCAATGTGCAGCCAAATGTCTCCTTTCAAAACAAACTCTTGAGAGAAAAGATATATTTTCATGAAGTCTATTTCAACATAGATTCAACCATATGTAATGAAACTATATTCCTTTGTTTCCTCACTTTTAAAGTGGAAGTTTCCAAGTAGAGGACATTGAATCTATCAGTGGGTGGAAGGAAGGGGCTCAATGTTTCACACCATAATTTTAATATCAAATCATTGTCTTATTAGTCCCTGCCCTTTGGGCTAGTAGGGACTAATATTAATTGGTTCTCTACCGATCTATTAATCTGGCACTAAAACCAATGCATTTAACCTAAAGTTTTTGCTAATTCCTAAATTTGTGGAATTGTATTTCATATTTTATCGTAAGTTTTCAATTTGACATCTTATTTGACCTCATATTGAGGCAATATGAGGCAAAGTTAGGATAAAGTTCCACATAATTTAACTAGTTTGAATGTAAACTTAGGAACTCAGATTCAAGATGAAGTAATGCTAACTTTCAAGTTAGCATTATTTCCATAACATTAAATGTTTTCCATGCATAGTCCATAGCTAATATAAGTTAGGTACATCTCCTCATGGCAAAGACTTCATGGGTGTTGCGATCTTCACCAGGTGTTGTGATATTGAGCTTCACCAAGTGTTGCGACTGATTAATATAATTTTTCCTGCAATACAATCGATTCTTCCTGCAAGATCCTTCTAATTATGCCTGCAAAATTCTTCCTGCAAGATCGAATCTCAATAGCTACGCCTAGATCTTCCTGCAATATCGCTCTAATTTTTCTTTCATTTCCTCTAATCCATGGAGACATTCTGGGTGGAGGAACAAGGCACAAGAAGAATCTTGAGGCACAGACAGAAGATGCAATCACAAAATCTAGCAGAAAGCAGAGTCTCATAATCTTTCTTACCGAAACCTTTTGTTGAACTCGATGATGATGTGAGAAGCACCACTGATGTTATTTGTCCCTGTTCTTTGTCTAGCTAGGGGTGCTTCACGTCACTTGTGGGATTTAAATGCTTTAAGAAAAATTCTACTCTTTTATATGCATGCTTACCGCCTATGCTTATGGGGCTACGCCTGGCAGTATACTTAGCTGAATTTTCCTGGGATAGAGCCTTTCTTTGCTTCGTTTATTCATACTCTTGTTAATGAAATTAACTATAAGTACTGCCTCGCTTGTCTTTCTTGCTCCGCTGCTCGATCTTATCTTGCACACTTTCTAAGAACAACTATAATGTTTGAGAATACTTGCGAGCTTGTCGAGTTGCTAAGGGTAAGAATTTGCATTGCTTGCTTTAATTCAGACTCAAATTAAGGTTCCCCTTATGGATTGCTTCCACTCTTATTATATATCTTATACGATTGATCTTCTAAGACTTCTTGCTTTAATCTCTTTCTAGTTCTCATTCTAGCTTGATGCAATAAATTACCCTTGCTTATGAAGATATTGGATTCTGAAGGTAGGTATTCTCAATCTATTGCTTTCCCTTTCGGGCAATTTATTGCACTTGCTTGCCTTGATTCTTGCTTTTATTCCCTTCCTGACCTTACTTATTCTATTGCTTTGCTATGGTACCCGATAAAATCACTAGCTTATATTAGCTTTGATTTTATAATAACCAGACGCATTCAATCTTCTTGCATTGATCACTTCCTGTAGTATCCCTGGTCGACTTACCAAAAAAGACAACGGACCTTTATTTCCCTGCGCCTATATCAAAAGGCCACTAGACCTTTATCTTCCATCCAACCAACTTCTCATCTTCTCCGCTCCCTTCGACAGTCGTCCCTACTGTCGAGACCCTCTTCTTCTTTGCAAAATTCCTTGGTTTCCTGTTACGATTTAACGATTTCGAGAATGAAATATTATTCCCCTATTTGGGAACCATAAATGCCTAACCCTATACGGGTTCTCCTTCTTGTGCATCCTCTCCCGTTGATCGAGAGGGTAAACCCCCTCTATTTTGGGGTGAATATTTCCCTCGCAGAGAAGGAGCCAAAGGAATCAGTTATAGTGTTCCAACCACCCACAATAGAAACCCATGAATAAGTGTAATGGAAGCCAATCAAGAAATCGTGGCACTAGGCTACACCTTCTTATCCGTTTGGATTTTGAAGTAACAAGTGATCTTCTTTCCTTGGTAAGAAATTTAGGTAGCCATCTTAAAAGAAAGCTATTTACCTACTATGCAAGAGAATTAACAGATTCTAATATGTGGATATTACTAATTGAAATTAGGGGAAAAGCATATCCAACATCTCAACATATATTTTTAGCGATACACTTAGAGTCTAGACGACACTACTTGAAGTCGGTTAAGAATTTCGTCTTGAAGACATACATTGGAATCATGGAGAATTTCTACGCAATTTCGAGAATGCAATAGTATTCTCTTAAAGATGCATTATTGGATCTCGTCTCTACCTTCAGTAACCCCATAATGTGTGCGATTGATATGGGTTCTTCTTTAAGGTGTGATCATTTGGTCAGATGCCCTTGCCCACACTCACTTGAACTTGCTAACTTATGATCAGCTTCATTCTTCTTCTTCTTATCATTAGACACATGAAATAACTCCCTTTATCATAACAACTAGCATGAATAAGAGAGAAGTTAGAGATAGTTGATTAAAGAGATATGGATCATAGCCAAAGGCAAATACAAGGGCTTAGGCCACAATAGCATATCCAGCCGCAACAGTTGAGTCTTCAGTTGAGTAAGTAAATTATGTAGAAGATTCATCGTCCAATCTTCCTTTGTATAGTAACACGTTCAGGTTTCTTGGGCATCTGCTTGGCCTTGACATCAAGTGAAACATAGACCCCATCCTCCAAAAATTCCTTTGCATTATATATATTCAACAAATTCTGGAAGGCACTCAGAACCAAAATAATGGGTGCACCCCCCGGATTCACTATACTAACAAATGAAGCACGAGGAGTGCCCTGGACCTGAGGTCTCTGGGATCCGAATGTAGGATTTTTTTTCATGAAATCTTTCTGACCAATATACGATTGCATGGGATCAATCCCAAGATCAATAGTGTCGCACTTTCTCCAACCCTGCTTGCTCGAACATCTGGAAAGTAATTTTGCACATGTCTAGTGTGTGTGTGGAGGACAACATGAGGAAAAGAATTATATTAACATGTCTCATTTGAAAAGTTGCTTGGAAGTTTGAAGCTTACGTGTTGTAGTCTCCTGGAGTTCAAACTTCAACAAAAGTTTGTTTTCAGGGGTGAATATACGGGAATAAAGGCTCTCTAATAATCTTTGTTTCCGCACCCAAAATCACAAACCACAAATTTTCCTATTCTCCCTTGAATGTTATTGAAGTTTTGCTTCTTCCCTTAGGCACAGTAGGACACACTCTCATCTTCATAGCCTCATAGTAGGATAAATTATTTGTTATTCATAAAAAAAATATTTTATTAACCTTCACATAAATTAATTTGAAAATAAATTTAAAAACAATATACATTCACATACTGACTTAGCTAAAATACTCACCATAAACATAAACATTTTGCAATGAGTGGAGCAAAACGGTTATGATGGGTACATAGAATTTCTATTAACATTCAATTAATTTTAGATATAAAATATCAAACTCATTTTTTTACATACTATGTGTATACGAAGTTAGAATTTATAAAGAAGTCCACAAACATACATTCAGACATGACTTCATTAAAATCTAAATAGAATTATACGACTTTCTTAACAAACTATATTCATACAAACCAACGTTTCTGTGGTGGTTGTGAAATTTGAAGGGCTCGGGCACTGAAAACCAACGTCCAATAATTGATGGCGGCATGAAGAGGATCTTGTGTGTTTTAGAGCTCGCGGATGTTGCAGAGAAGTGCATCATATCTTAACAGAGTCAGCTTGTCCGATATTGTATTTTCTTGGTCGTTGGCAGATGTTGATCAATGTGAATTGCGTGGAAATCCTCGTTGTTGCAAAACATTTCTAAGTTGGATCGGATCCATCATCTATGCAGTCTACAAATTATCAAGGGAGTGTGCGCAATTGTGAAAGTGGTCACAACATTTGGGAATGAAACACTGGAAAATACTGTTGTTTTAGAAATTAAAGATGCAGAGTCTTGGAGCCATTGCCTTCAAATTTTGAACCAACCAAAGAGAGTTATTCTCCAGATCATTGGTTGTCAAATCATTGATAAGGGTAATTTAAACTTGTTTACTTTCTTGTTTTAAGAAATACATATCTGATACAGTTGATTGGGCGTTTTCATCAGATCCTTGGTAAGAATGTTGACCTCATTTATCTGTGTGAACTGAAGACTCCATTGCGAGATGAAGGAATTGTAAAATTGTTGATTTTGACAAAACATAATTCATACACCCTATAGCTTGAATTCTAGAAAAACAAAAGTTTGTTTTATTGAATGATTTTAGGCAGGTTTTAGGCAATGACTCTGGGTGCACCTTGCTTAGTATCCGTGGCGATTATTATAGAAGGGAGATGTTGAGTTTACTGTCTAGAAAGGATCTTGTGCAATGACCCTTCATTATCTGGGAAGGAATGATGATTAATGTACAAATTGTGTCCGGATTCTTTAAAGTATCGATTTCCCATTCCATGTGTTTGTCTCTTGGAAGAAGTGGCACATCTAAATTCCATGGAGTGAACTCAAAGCATAGTCAGTTGACATTCATCATATCCAAAGAATTTCTCATTGGTTTCCTCAAATTTTTTTTACTAGGTGATTTGCTCAACATATCCAAATCTCTTCATAAGTGGCGTGAACAGATCCAAATCTCTTCACAAGTGGCATGAATGGTGGTTTCAATCTTGGGGGGTTGTTTCCTTCATAAAAGTATAAAAACTAATCCTTTTCATTCCACAAATTTAATGAAAAAATACATGCTATGCATATAAAACAAGTTTATGCAAAGTTTTTTATGTTGTCACTTTTTGAAAAGCATTTTTAGAGTGACATACTTCAGATTTGGAAGTGTTTCATTTTAACATAAGTAATACTTTATGTTAATGTAAAAGTTTTTATTTTTGGTGACTAAAGTCGAGTGATAAGAGGATTATTTAATGTTTATTTCAAAGTAGGCTATAAGGATGAGAAATTGAGGCACTAATGGTTGAGCAAAAAAGTTGAAGTCACATTTAATTATTTGTGAAGGTTAAATGCTTGAAATTTGAGAGAGAGCTTGAAACATTTGTAACCCTCTTTGAATATCCTTGTGATATCAAGAAAGAGATTAGGATGACTTCATTTTGTATTTTGGCACAAACTTGTCATTGTATTTGGGCACACTATTGTGATCACAAGGGAATCCATAATATAAGAGATTATTTTTTCTCGCGTCCTAGATCCACCTGAAATTGAATAAGGGGATCCTAGGTACACCTTGTGTAGTGTGTGCTAATGATTTTTTCATGGTTTTTTTATGAGCTGATTTATGTCTAGTTTTGACATTATCACACACACATGGAGTACAAAGAAGATTAATACAATCAAGCACATCTCAATCAAGCACTTACAATCAAAGCACATGTAATCAAGAAGCGACAAAGAATATTGAAGCACATGCACGATCAAGCATAAGTAATCAAACAACTACAACAATATCAAGTTCTCAACAATATTTCTTCATCAAATCACTAAAACAACAGACAAATCAAGCTCACAATCAAAGAAGAATTGGACGTGACTTGGAATCAAAGCACCATCAAATTCAAATATCCATTCAATTTATAAATCAACGATAATTTGTAGCTTACAAATAGTCCTTTTGTAAGTTTACTTGTCTTTTCAAATCAAGAGAGAAATTGAATTTGTAATTGGGTGCATTCTCGGTTGAGCCCAACACCCAAGATTCATTGTAATTTTGAGTCAAAACTGACAAGATTGAGTAGTTTAAACTCAAATCATTGTAAACATCACACTTTGGATGCATTTTCTGTGGTAACCAACATCCTCAACTTCCTGGAAGCAAGCTCAAGTGAGCAACTTCAAGTGAGCATGAAAGTATAAGCGAGTGCGTTCCTAGAAACAAATTCAAATGAGTACAAGTGAACGTGAACCAAAATCAAGCGAGCGTGAAGTTGAAGTGAGTGAGTTGCAAGTAAACCTTCTTCTGTCGAGTCAAATTGTAATAAGGATCTACCTGCATAAGGAGACCTCTTTTAGTGTTTTGAAAATGGCTCGAAGTCTCGAATTATTAGAGTTACTGAACATTCTAATAAACACCACTGAACACAACACAGTGACATTGAACAAAGAAACTCTTCAATCAGTGCTAACTTGTTTGGAAGTGGCGTAAGCTAAAGTTAGACTTCTTCAATCTATATCCCAGCTATTGAATGATGAGTTGATAGATCTCAAAAATCAATAGCTAGTGAAGTGTTCTGAACTAGTTTATGTTCAACAGAATCCTCTATATGATGATGATGGTGATGTTTTTAATCAACAATCAATGAAGGAGAAACTTAATAAGAAAACTTCATATGAAGACAAAGACGATGCTATTCTTGAACCTACTTTTCAAGAATTTTCTTTTGAGTTTAATGAATAAAACTTTTCAATGATGCATCAACATGTAGTAAATCCGCTTCCACGGATTTCAAAGCAATAGGTTCATAATACTCTTTCCAAGCCCATCATCAGACCTTGGGAAGAAATCATTTACAAAAAGAATATAAAAGGACTTGGATATGACAAGGAAGTTACCTTTCATATTCCTGATTATTCCAGACAAATCAAGTTCCAAAGTGTTGGATTCATTCAAGAAGCTTCAACTTCACCTGTTCAAATTCAGTATCAGAATGATAAGTGCCAACATTGTAATCGAGTTGGTCACATGGAGAATCAATGTTTTGATCTCCATCCTTGCCAGCATTGTGTCAAGCATAACCATTCTTCAGAAAAACGTTCAACACTGATTGAAGATTCACTATGAGTGGATTGATCCTTGGCAATGGTCATCAACAACCAAGTGATTATATAAGTCTTACTGTAGAATTCAATCTTGAGTAAATACCAATCTTGTAGTACATAACATTTTTGTACCTCACATAAGTGGTCCCCTTATGGCATAGCTTTCGAGCATGGCCTTCACGGGATGAGATAACATGTGGTTGTTTCCACATGCCCACTTTGTGTTGTACTCAAATGAAACAAGTATGGTACTCTCTTGAGCCTAGAAGGGGGGAGTACAATGATGAAACTCTCATGCACCTTAAGGGGGGAAGTTCAAAATTCTAGTGAAGATGGTTCATGAAACCACTTATGGTCTCTCCTTTTAGCTGGAAAAGGGGGGAATTGATGATGTAATTAAAGATGGCTGTCAGACAAAAAGTTTCGACAACAACAAACATCAAGTATGCCAGATGGGCATGAAATTTGCCAAATGGGCAACTGCAGTTTGTAGCTGACAGACTTTGGAAGAATTATGGTTCAATAAGTTTAAGTTGAATCATATAGATTTTGATTTTGAGAGCAATGATGTGAACATTTGGTTCACATAGATGGTTATTCGACCTAGCAGAGGACAAGAGGATCCTTCTGCATTGCAACTTGGCATTTGATTGAGTTGTCCGACATTTTCAGGGATGTGTCAGACTAGAAGCTAACTCACTTCTCTTGGTTCGCTCTCATCAGATTGGAGTTTACATTAAGTAAACAATTTGCATGCATCCTGGCTCACATGATTACATTGTGAGATTTTCCAGAGATGACAGGCTTTGACAGGATTATGGTTCAATGACTTGCAATTGAATCCTACACATTATACATTGGGATGTTGTTGGACACTTAAAAGTGTCAAGATTGGTTAGTGGTTATCCAAAAACCATCATATGCATGGTATCAATTGGTTAGTGGTCATCCCAAACCACAGATTCAGAGAGCACTTTCAGTGATACACCGATAGTTGAGTGTTGATACTACATGTTCACCAATTAGCCGAAAACATCATATTCTTCTAGCTAAAATACTTGGCAAAATGATCAAATTGTCAAGCAATCAGGGAATGTTCAGATATTGCAGGTGTTCACTTCCATATCTCAGGTCTCTTCGAGTTCATTTCAGATGAACCATTCAACATCCAGATTGGTGGTTTTTTCAGGCATCTCTTCATTGAGGCTCAACTCAGGAGTTTCAATATGAAGACTTGGAATTGATACCAGTTTATGCTTTATTGCCGGTATTATTGATTGGACTTGTGATTGAGGGGGGGATTGTTAGCCTATGGCTTACCTTTACCAATCACTAAGTCTAAATTGTCACCTATATTTGTATTATTCATTTAGGATATTAGTAATATATCCTCAAGTGATGACTAATGAGTTAGTTAAGATTGTCTAGCCTAGTCATCATGCATGATTTTAGGATCTAGAGCAAATCTCTCTATGAGGTGGCATTACCCATTGTACTATAAATATGTAACATTGGAGTGAATACATAGTGTTGGCTAGTGAGCCCTTTTCGCCATGTTGTTATTCTTGTCTATGTTTTACATAGTGTTGGGGACTCAGTTGAACTTAAGCACAACTTATCATCCTGAAACAGATGGGAAAACTGAGAGAGTAAATCAAGTCATGGAAGACATGCTTAGGATGTATGTCATGCATAATCATACCCATTGGGAGAAGTACCTACCTTTGGTAGAGTTCGCCTATAATAACAGTTTTCATAGCTCCATCGGAATGCCACCCTACGAAGCTCTGTATGGAAGGCCATGTAGAACGTCGTTGAGTTGGGAGAGGCTAGAAGATCGAGTAATAGTTGGTCCAAAATTGATTGAAGAGATGGAGGAACAAGTGATTCAGATTAGGCAGAGACTAAAGGAATCACAAGATAAATAGAAAAGTTATGCGGATGCACACAGGACTGACCGAAGTTATAAAGTGGGAGATCAGATTTCATTCGTATCAGGCCTAATAAGAGTACCATATGGTTTGGAAAGGGGAAAAAGTTGTTACCTCGATTTATAGGACCGTTCAGAATAGAAGAGAAAATTGGACCCGTTGCCTATCGTCTCGTACTACCACCCCACTTACATAAAACTCATAATGTTTTTCATGTGTCTGTTCTACGTCATTATGTTGTTGATGAATCACATAAATTAAATTGGAAGGAATTGCATGTATCGAACGCGGGAACCCTCACGGTAGAACCGTTACGCATATTGGACCGTAGAGTTCAACAGCTCAAGAACCGTCTGGTAGACCAAGTTAAGGTCTAGTGGGACAAGTATAGTCCAGAATCTACTACTTGGGAGGATGCCGAGACATTACGACAAGATTATCCCTCACTTTTTTGACCACCTAAAGAATATGTTTCTCGAAGGTTGGGTGTATGTAACACCACCTTTTGACTTAGACAGCTAGGATTACCTAAGCCTAACTACCTTTATTTTTTGTTCACCGTGAAACTATTAATGATAGACTTGAACTTTAAGACGTAGAAACATGTATGAATGTTTAAATAATATTTGAATGATGATGGATATGATGCGATCTATTATGTTAAATGTAAATTTTATGAATGTTTAAATGTTATTTGGATGATGATGGATATGATGAGATATACTATGTGAATGAGAATCCTATGAAGGTTTAAATGCCATTGAATGGTGTTGGATATGATGCAATCTATTATGTAAATGATAATTCTATGAATGGGTAACGTTAATTGAATTATGGGATATTATGAGATCTATTTCTAACTTGAAAATTTTTATGTTAAAGTTGTTGGTATGTGGATAATAAATTGAAATTATGGTTGTATTAAATTACATGATG
>JASDQU010354490.1:393-12045 GCA_032191745.1 Picea mariana
TACTTCATATCAACCATGAAAAAAAAATAATGAGTCATATTTACATCAAAAAATATTGGGTCCATTACCCAAACCTTTGTGCTATGGGTCTTTCTTCAAGGGTTGACATCAATGACAACCAACCTTAATCAACAGGAGGAACAAGGATCAACAAAGTATTATGGATGTTTCCGTTGATATCCTTTTGTGGAAAAACCCCCCGACGCCGATTGATTTAATATTACGATGCTGACATGGTGATACTAGCTTAGGAAACATGGTAATGAAGACCGGTGACTTAACTCGCGAGTATTAGTCGGAGTCAAGACTTCCCTCCAGTGGTGCATTCTTAAACTAAACCTGGGATTGCTGATGGCGAAAAAGGTGTTGGGGATCGACGATCGAGGATAAACTTGTCGCATACTTTCCTTTGGGTTAGCGTCTTCAAAACTATCGATGCCAAAATGTTTCAGAAGTCGACGATCGGAGAATTTTTTTTAGCGTGGTCTGAACGTTCTTCGCAGTTTGGTCTTCTCCGTTTCGCTAAGCGTGTCGAGTATTAGCCATTGACAATATCCTTTATTTCTTCGTTAACGTTTAATCTCTTCTCCTTTTTCCGATGAAAAAGGGGATCATTTGTCGACAATATCCTTGCATGGTGCTTGTAGCAAGAGAAAATTTTCTTTTGTCGATGCCGGTGAAGATCGGTGCTCGACGATTGCGGTTTTTCGAGTGATTTTCTTTGATTTTTTAATTCCTTTCGATGTTGAATTTGGGCACATCGGGTGAAATGTTCTAGTTGTTTATTCATTATTTAAAGTCAAGCCTTTTAATTCATAGGTTTTCATGAATTCAAGCAAACTTTGAAAGACATAATGAGAGTCAATATGATAAGCAAAGGCAACATTTTTCATAATGAAGTGGAATTAGACAGTGCAAAAGATCAAGTGGTACCCCAAAAGTAAATTTTGACATAGCCTTTTTAGGGTGTGTTGAGTGCTCAACAGTATGTTGTTGGACATTGGGTTCAACATTTCCCATGAGTTTCGTAACATGGGTTAACCCCCTCTCATGGATCCGAACTCTGCCGATTGTGGCAGAGACTAAAGCATGTGGGTTTTGGTCTGACAAAAACTGTAGTCCAACAAATGGTATCAGAGTGACAAGTCTTGAGTTAGAAACTCACCGGACACATACTGGGGGGGATATTGTTGGACATTGGGTTTAATGCTTCTCGAGTTTTGTGACATGGGTTAAATCCCTCTCGTGGATCCTAACTCTGATGATTGTGGTAGAGACTAAATCCTGTGGGTTTTGGTCTAACAGAAATTGTAGTCCAACATATGCTTCCTCTGTTGCATTTTTACCCATTGAATGATAGCTCACAATGTTATTTATAGACGCTAGAGCACGTCTCTAGCCTAAAAATGTATTCCCTAAAACATTTTCTCAAGAAAGTGCTTTGATAACACTTGTGGTGTTGTTGGAGAATCATTTTGGATAAATTTTTGGGATCTGCGCTAAAAGGAAGTCAAAGGGAAAAATTCAAGTAGAAGATGGACCAGAGTGCATGATGGGAGCAGATGCCAAGGAGTGCAACAAAAGGATGTGTGATGGAGCAACACACTGAAGGATAAAAACAGTTATAAACCATGGGGTTTGGGGACATTTTGTCCACTTTTGTAAAGGGTTTTGGGGGACACTTTGTCCACTTTTGTGACAGGTTTTGGGGGATACTTTGTTCACTTTTGTAATAGGATTATCCCTATTGGTATGTATAAATATGTAATAAAGGAAATAATGAGGGGAGAGAGCATAATTGTGCATGTAGGTTGCGAATGATTTTTGGGTAAGGGAGTGGAGCAAAGGAAGAAATATATAGTATGACTGAGGAGTGAACTCACATTGTAGCAAAATGACTAGGAAGGTTTGGGATGATATTATTTTTGCATATATTGTAGCGCAACAAAAATTTGTAAGAAAATTGTTAATGAATAATATAAGAAGCCAGCCATTGTGGACGTAGCCCAAGTTGGGTGAACCATGCAAATATGTGTGTTATGATGTGTTTGCATTATATGTTGTTTTCTAGTTTATGTTGAATATGTGGATCACATATGATGTTGTAATGTTGCGCATATATTATGTTTCATAGCAAAGTAACTGTTAGCTATGGGAATTATGCACATAAGTAAAGGACCTGAATGATGCCTCATTTCCCCTCAACACTATAGAACCTTGGTTCCTGCAGCCCCTCTAGATGCCTCGGTTGAGAATTCACTTGCTTCGTAGGTCATGCCGAAAGGGACGATATCTAAGTTTTTTTTGGTATTTGAATGATTAACCTTAGGTCTTCCCAATTGCACACCAACAAATGGTTCTGTTGTCGAGATTGAGAATTGTAATTGCTGGGAATGTTTTGGAGGCCGAATAGGGAAGAAATTGAAGAATGGCTAGAGAGGAGGCTATGAGACTTTACCAGAGAACATAATAGAAACCTTAGGCTCAATGATGAACATTGGTTACAAAGGTATGTTTTCACAGATCTAAATGAAATTTTCTTTGGTGAATTTTCGATTATATTAATTGAATGGTTAGGAAGGTCAGTAGAGAATATTGGGAGATACAAAACTGAAGCCATGAGAAACTAGACTCCTGAACTAATTAGACAACTCAATAAAATAAGTAATAAGGTTTCTCGTGGAATAGATTTCTTGTTGAATAGTATACTGGGGAGTTATATTATAGAAATTGTAGTAGATTGTACCTAGTCTTATAGTGTCATGGAGAGGGAATTATTCAAAGGTCCACGTGGAATATATTTGAATGCATTATCTACTTGGATAAAGATGTTACTATGCGAAAAAGAATGTCAAGAAGATGAATTCTGAAAACTAAGCACCTTCACGCACATAGGGGAGCTGGGGGATGACCAAAGGAAAGTCTGAGCATATAGAGATGAGTAAGGAGTAGATGGTCTGAGAATGACGAGAGAAGATACTGACTCAGACAGAGATATTGGAGTACTGTGCTGCGATAAAATGTTTATATATAGCAAGACGGATATTGTAGCTGGAAAATGAGAGAAACATAGGTAATTCGAGGAAATAAAACCCTGCTTAGAACTTTAGATCACACTGTATGGAGAAAGGAAAAGGAAAGAAAGATATCCTCAGTACTACCCAATAGAAGAAAGAAGTACATCTCAGATCAAAATCTGTGTTGAACCCACGAACCCATGTGCATCATTAAGAATTGAAGTAGGAATTGAGGCTTGTTCAAGAAAAATTGTAATAAGTGGAGGAAGTCAGATAAATAGTCAGAATAACGGGAAAAACACAACAAACCAAAGCTATTCAGCATCACCAAGGTTAAGTACAACACTTAATACAATGGCAAGGGTAGATCATACATTGAGAATGCCTGTGTTTAGGGAATATGATAAGAGGACCCTGAGTAGAACTTGTTTGTATGCGACACAATATGGACTGCAAAGAATGTACATGATGAGGCTAAGGAAATTGTGCAGTTGGAAATGTCATTTAGAGGTGGAGCACTGCTATGGTATATTAAATTTTAGACAACTACATTTCCCAGACAATCAAGAACTTTGGCATAAATCAGAAAAGCATTGCTAAAGGAATTCAAGAAGCCTAAATATGAATCTCAATATATTACAGATATAAACGAAATTAAGCAGGTACATAATGATACAATGTGGGATTATGACCATAGATTTAAAGATGCAATGGGTAGGTTAACCTTTCATATTCCTGATGAAAAAAACCATGGATGGTTTATAGCTGGCCTATTACCACACATTCGTTGTTTGTTGAGACAACAAAAGTTCACGTCGCAACCTGAAGCATTGGAAATCACAATGAAATTAGAAGCATCTCTTGTAGGATATGGCATAGGTATGGAACAAGTACAATCATAGTTGGTTTTTATGAGAATTCAATTATCAAAGATAATGAAGGAAAAGGAGAAGCGCGTACATGTTTGGTGTATAACATGCAATAGAAAAAGCCATAGAAAGTAAGAGTGTCCAACCTTCACGCAGTATATGGCCACAGGAGCAACAAAACTATTGGTAGGAGGAGTGGGGTACTACGAGATATGTAAGATGCGGGGGCATCATTCGATTGATTTCCCCCTACTGCAAAAATATCAAAGCACCCCAAGAAAATTATTTTGTAACTTTTGAAAATTGGTAGGACAAGATGACAAAGATTGTTGCACATTTGAATTGATGAGAAAGTGCACTTCAGATACGTACAAAATCCAGGAGGAAAATGTCACAGCAAAAGGAGGAATTCCATAGTATAACACTCCATGAGGATTTAATTAGGGTGGATGTGGAGGTTTCAACATAGGTTGAGGACATGGAGAATTTGGTTGAGGAGGAAGATGACCGATAATTTGTTTGAAATGCAATCAACCGAGACATTTAGCAAGATATTTCCCAAATCCTTGCATGACATGTACGTATTGTAGGGACTTGGATCATGTGACATAATACTATCCTCAATTGATAACAAAGTGGCAGGTGAGAGGGAATCAAAACCAACATCAAAACAATAACTAGAAGCTACAGATGATAGCCATTGAAGAATGCGACGATCAACCAAAAGTAGCAACTGTCATGCGTGGTGGAACAAGAACTGGATGAGATGTGACAGAGAAAGGGAAAGGGGTGGAATAATGGATAAGAAAATAAGATGAGCCCATGCTAACATTTAATCCATAGGAAGGAAGGGAAACTTATCAGCAAGAAAGGAAAGAGATATTAGGACCATAATGGATAGATTCAACGTCAAAGATACCACCCGTATATGATATGTTGTTGGTATATGACCGCACTGTTCTAGATAGAAAAATCAAGAAGGTAAATACTTTGAAGGAATTTCTAAAAAATTGTTTATAATTGATGCAGGATGAGACAACATTGAATACATTGCACAAGATGATTGACCAGTGTACACAAGACAAAAAAGTACCTATGACGCAAAAAACAGTGAACCAAGTCTTGTGCAATAAGAGGACAAACAAAGAGTTCAAATAAAGTGCGTAGATAGGAGAATATGACATGGATAATGTCATCTTGGATTTAGGATCAAACATCAATGTTCTTCCAAGACAGTTGTGGGAAATGATGGGGAAACCAAAGCTAGTTTGGTCAATTTTCCAGTCTACATTGGCTAACCAACATAAGATAATACCAATCGGGAGATTGGTAGGAGTACCTATGAACATAGATGGAGTGTGTAGTGTAGCTGAATTTGAAGTCTTTGAGATTGTGGATACGTAGTGTAGCTTGGACTAGATTGGGCCTTTGAAAATCATGTGATTATAAACTTGAAGAAAATATAGATGATTTTTGAAGGAGAAGGATTAAAAGTCATTGCGCCATTAGACCCTATGGAGGAAAGAATATATGTGGAGTGCACAATAAAGGAAATTGATAACATGTCAATCCCACTGCAGATGGTGCGCTTAGTTGGAGAAGCATAAGATATTGCATATCATACTTGGAGGAAGGACTTGAAGATTAACATCACTGGTTTCATGGATTATCGACCAAAAGGTGTGCATGCATTACTCTCTCTTTGTGTTGGATTGGAACAGAGGTACACGATATGCCAAAGTTCGACATATAAATTGAGGTAAGTTCTTTTGTTAATGAATTTGAGTTCCATATACCTAAATAACAAAAGTTGTTAGTGTTAGATATTGCACTGAGAGTGAATCGAGCGAGATGATGGGAAACCCACATGGAAGGGATAAATGATTGGAAACATTGAAAAAAAATGATGCTAATCAGGTTTGGAATAGAGTATAATATGCCCAAGTATATAGGCATGCACGATCTAAAATATCATGCAACATGATGTATGACAAATTGGAAGCAATTTTCGAAGAAGGAATAGACACAGAGGTTCATACATACGCTGGAAACAATTCCCAAGAATTCGTACTTAGAGATAGAAGTGCATAGAGGAACAATGAACTGGGAAGAGCTCATCTAAAAACTTAAGGTAAAATTTACTTTTGAAGTTGAGTCACCTTTAGTTGATGCATTCCTACAAGTCATTAGAGGAAAAATATTTATGAAAGAAGAAAAAGTAGAATTAGTACCTGCATATAGTGCACACAGAGTGTCTGCGATAGTGCATGAATTATTGGAATGTTATAACATTACCAAGGGTGACAAAGATGAAGACAACTCGAGAAATGTACAAGTATCATAAATTTAGGGGGACACACCGTAGTGGGACGAGAACTTGATTTTGATGCATAATCAAAGCCCTTAAGAGTGTACAAAGTGAACATTGGCACATCGGAGAAGCCAAAGTTTTCAAACAATGGAGATTATTGGAATGTTGAGACCATGGAAAATATTGCAGATCTATTGCACGAGTATGAATATATTTTTCCACCCACATTTTTAGAGAAGAAGGGGATAGTCGAAGAATTAGGCGAGATGAAGATTCCACTGAAACCAGATGATAAACTAGTGAGACAGAGACTGTACATGTTAAATCCAAAGTATAAGTAAAAAGTGAAAGCATAACTTGAAAGAATGATAGAACTGGTATAATTGAGCTTGTCACAAAATCTAAATCGATAAGTTTGATGGTGGTTCAAGATAAGAAAGTGGGGGGTATTAGAATTTGTGTAGACTTGAGAAAATTGAATGATTCCTACTTGCATGACCCATTCTTGACCCCCTTTATAGATGAAGTATTGGAAAACATAGGAGGATAGGAGGCCTATTCATTTACTGACCATTTTTCAAGATACCATCATATAAATATTGTGTCAGAAGAAAGAGACAAGATGACATTTTTGACAGAGTGGGGAAGCTTCCAGTATATAGTGATTTCATTTGGGTTAAAGAATGCACCAATTGTGTTTTCTAGAGTAGTTGTCACAACATTTAAGAATTTTATTCATCAGTTTCTTGAAGTATACCTAGATTACTGGATTGTATTGAGCCTGAAAAAAGTTCACATAGAAACTATAAGGTTGATGCTTGATTGATGTAGACAATATTGGATTTCATTAAATTTGAAGAAATGTATTTTCGGTGCACCGTTTAGGATACTATTAGGCTATGTGGTATGCAAGCAAGGTTTGTTAGTTGATCCAACCAAGATAACAATAATTGTTAATTTTTCACCACCTAAATCAGTGCAACAATTGAGAACAACATTGGGTCATACATGTTACTACCGGAAATTTATTAAAATCTATGCGTAGATTACAACCCCAATGGATAAGTTACTAAAGAAAGAAGCTATGTTTCATTGGACCTGTTATCACACAATTTGTACTTGCCCAAAATCCAAAGGCAAGTGAATAGTAAATTGGCGTAACATGAGGTTTTCCTATCACTATCACCTAAATAAGACACCTCTTTCTCTTTAGGGTGAAGGCCCAGGGGAGACATCCCTGATGACCTAGGGGTTTAAGAAGGTAAAGGTAATGGTCTCAAGAAAATTTATTCCCCTCTCACAAGTCACACTAATCATAAATTCCCAAAGGTTTGATAAGATAAATAAAATATTTGTTTGAGTGTACCTACCCAGAACAAGACAACAAGAAAACACTATTTGCAAGTAACAATTGATATTAGTGCTTCGTAAAACCTTGGAATTTCAATAAAAGAAATGAGTTGATATGTAAGATGAAGCAAACAAAGATTTATAACAACAATGTATATATAATAATAGCTTCACAATTATGCCTTAAACTAGCTTCAAAAATGACCCAAAATGGTAACCTAGAATTAGCAATATGCTAGCATTTGTCAGAAGCTAAGTAGGCAATTTAAAATCAATTTTAACACTTGCTTTTAAGAGCTTTTACTGCTGTAATATATGGTTGTAGCTTACTTTTGTAACAAAAATGAGAATGTCACTAAGTTAGTCTAATCTAAGGTTAGGAATGGTTAGCAAAGAGCTTGAGGTAGACGGTTTGAGGGTTGTCTTCATCAATCAATCAAATGTAAGGTATAAACCAATGCCTTTAGGGTTAGTGGAGTCACTTTTGCAGCAGCAATCTTGAAGGAAACAAATGATAATATGTGGACTAAATGAAATAGGGAAAATGGTTGAGGTGTTGGTAACCCAAGGCCTAAATCATCAAACCCTAGAAGGAAAATGACTACTAGAAAGTAGGTAACCCTAGGCCCTAGCGATTTTCCTTCTTCTTTAGCTCAAGCTTGAGATAAATAAAATCTTAATGAAGAAATGGTGTTAGAGTGCTACAAAGGTAGGGCTCTATCACATGCTTCAATGGAGGTGTCTTATAGCAAAATCAAGTAGGTGGATAACTATTGAGATAAGGATAATAACATGTGCTTATTCTCCTAGGGTTTTACACTAGCAATTTCATAATCTTAGAAAATGGAAAGTAAAAGATACCATAACCATTCAAAGAAAGAAAAATTGCATATTTTCACTTACATTCACCAAGAATAATCTAGAAAAATGCCCTAGTTGAAGACTTTCCACCATAAAAACTCCAAAATGCACGAAAAGAAGCCTCCTCCAAGCATTGCACACCACTTAATTTCAGCCAAGAAGCCTTAAAGAGGCCAAATTTCAGACCTCACATTTGTGTGAGTGAAATATGATGAAAAAATAAAAGGGATTTTCCCCTTATTTATACAATTCAAATTACCTTTAATTACAAATTAGGTCAAAAAAGGCCGACATTGCCAGTTACATCAAAAATCCATTTTGTTTTACATAAAATTGACAAATTAAACCCTAAAATGTGCAAAAGGGGTGACTTCATGCCCTTATAGGGTGACATTGGGCCTCCTAAGTGAGATTTTGGCCTCCAGGTGAAAAAATTTAGGTTGTCCAAGGCCTTTAGATCATTCCACATGTGCCACTTGGCACACAACTGCCTCCATCATGTCCATTTGACACTGGGTGACGTTAAGGGTCACAAGGACGATGTCATGGGCCTCCCAATGCCAACATTTAGGGGGAAAGGTAAGAACCCCCTGGTTCCAGCCCTGACAAGGTGTCTTTGGTGGAACGTCCTCCTCTCTTTCCGGTGTAAGCCTTTGGTATATTTCTGCCCCTAGCTGGGGTTTCAACATCCATCTAGTGGGATTTTATCCCTATGGAGGTCCGAGCTAATCATCTCCCCATATGTACCTATTTTTCGAGCATGGTCCTGTAGAAACAATAAGTACACACTCCATGGGATCATAAGTCACAAGGATCATAGCAATTTCAATCACATCTAATAATCAAGTTACCCAAACATGTGCATAAAACCCCCCTTTTCCCAAACAAGTGCTCAAAGACGTTATGCTATTCTACAATCCAAGTTTGGAGAGGGATCAAGGACATCCTATTGGGCCAATTCTCTTTAGGTGTGGGGTGTTTCCAGGTGAAGACCTATCTAGGTCATGTAAGTGCATGAGATGGTGTGGGGATGTTTGGGCAAGGGGTGCAATGATGACAGGGAAATATAGGTCTTACTTGTGGGTGCCTCTGAAGAGGGTGAGTTGCACCTTGTCATGGATGAAATTGTTTCCTATCCCATTCAATTCCTTTTTAATTTTTATCTTATTGATTTTTATTTCAAGATAATAGTTGGGGGACACTGCCTTGGCATGATGACTAGTGGTGACAATGTTACCCACAAGAATTTTGTGGAGATGAGAAGGATGGCTCGTTATGAGACCTCTTTTCGCTTGGATATTCCACCAAGAGACACTACCCTGGCATTGTGACCAGATGAATAGTAGTGTCATACCACTACATTCCCATGAACTGAATAGGCTAGCTCGTGACGAGACCCCCTATCCACCAACTAGGTCTTGAGTTTTATCTTTTTTATGGGTCCCTTATTTTCTTGTTGAGAAGCCTTTTATTTGTTTCTCGGGGATCCATGGGTGAAGAATCTCAAGGTTTTGATATTTGGATTTTAACTTTTTCCAGCTACTTTTACCCTCTAGGCCTTTAGCCCCTTATTCCCACAAGGCAAGGTACAACCCTTACTAGCTTGGAAAACCCAATGCCCGAACCAATGTAGGGGATAGATGAGAGGGAAGATGATGAAAAGTGATAATTATGGAAGGAATGGATGATTACCTTTCATAAAACCACCTAGTGGAAACTCATTCCTAAGGGAAACAACTTGCTAGGGAACTTTATCATCCCCCCCATGTATGGACAAGTTGAAAGGAATAATGTCCAAGCAAACGTCAAGAAGCAAAAGAGAATTAAATTCACATATTCAAATGCTTTGACAATCAAAGCGACACATACCATGATACCCAGACTCATTACCTCATGGAGCAAGACCCACTGCTACTTCAGAACCAGGCCGATGGGATGGATGCTACTGTTGCTGACAGAATGGAGGCACTGGAGAAAAACGATGGGCCCTCTAGGACCAAGCTCAAGTCAATATGGCTCTCAGTACTCCATGTCTAGGACCTTTGGGTCTTGAGACATAATATCCTTAGTTATCCCTAGGATAGGGGATAACATCTGTCTCCAACTCGAGGACATGTGCTCATCGTAGAGCGCATGAGAACCTCAACATCTCTAGTATGACCTGTGACCTGCTAGATCTCAATAGAAATGATCAGTAATCACTTGGGGTGGTGATATCACCCCTGTATTATATATGATAAAATGAAATACAAGTAAGCAATCATATATACAAATGGAAATACAACTACTCTAGCATGAAATGAAAATGGTATATACAATGAATGCAAAATGCCTACCTACTTACCTCTACTTACATGTTGGTTGAATGCTATGTGTAGTCAAATAGCCAGTGAAACCATCCTAGACATGTGTCATAATACCTTACTTTGTGCTTCATCATAAACCAAAACAATGATAAGTCAAGCACAAAAGTAACACGAGTTAGAAAATGTATTGTATCCTTGGAAATCGTAAAGTATATCTCATGGAGGTGGGAGGGAGGGACAAATGTTGGACACACTTACCACACTTAGAGGGGGGGGGTGAATGAGTGTGGAGATGTTTTTCCCAAAACTTCCCTCTTACAGAAAAAATCCTTAGTTAACATTCAACATTTGGTCATTACTCATTGTTTTCATTTATAATTAGTTAGATGTGAATACATATCAGCAACATATATCAGCAACATATCATCAACAAATCATCTCCACAAGGAACACAAAGAACACAAGATGTATGTACAATTTTTCTTTTTATTATGGACTTCAATCCAGGGGTTTTTCAACAAAAAATGAATAGAGTACAACTCTACAAGAGCAACATATCTATATGCAAGACTCAGCTTACATTCTCAGCACCAGCTGAGATGAGGCAACAATCCTCAACCGATATCAATCTGTCAACATAAACAAGTGCATCAACCATGCACCAACCTGTGCCAAACAACCTGTAATCAACCTGTACCATAAACAAGTGCATCCAACCATGTACCAAGTATATACAAATCATGTGTAAAATACTCATCAACAATGACTAATCAATATGTACCAACATCATCAACTATACACCTCATGTATGTGCCAACTCATCAACTGCTTGTCTCAACCATGACTAGTTTTGGATTAGTCAACAACCCCAGCTTGAAATAATCATAACTTTGTACCTATAATGAATAAATATATGAAACTGACAGACAATGTTCTTC
>JASDQU010354491.1:0-12045 GCA_032191745.1 Picea mariana
TATTTTTAATTTGGACACTATTGGAGAGTGTTCAATCAAGGCCCGTTAGTGCTAGTTTCTTTGTTGTAATCTTAAGCTAATTAAGATTATACTCATTTAGTATTTAGTATTTATTCAAAAATTAAAAATTAAGTGGTGAGTTAATGTACTATTAACAGTAATAAAAAATTAGAAACGTGACAAAAAAAAATGATACATCATCACTTGGATATGAATCACATATGAACTTATAAGTATGATACTAGAAAGACTTTCATTGTTGAAGTTATGCATTCTGAACTAGATTGGTTGTTGATATGATGGTTAGATTAGTATATGGTTGTATGATTGAGCGGTAATAATTGTAACCACATACATGACCTAGTAAACTCTTGATAATTGGTAATACAAAATGCAAAATTGCAATTACAACTTTACAAACACAACCAACTCAATTTGTACGCAAGAAGTATTTTTCTCCAAATTCTATCTAGACCTTTTGAATTTATTTCTTCACATGTGTGATTTTTTTATTTTATGATATTTATTATCTTGTACATACTCTTTTCCAAGTTAAATTATGGAATGTGGAGTAAGCTAATCTTTTACAAAATAACCTTATTTTTTACCACAAATCTATAAGAATCTTACCAAAATTTCAAGTAGGATCAAAGATTCACCATGATAGTTTTGTGTAGGGTGTAATGATGCCCCTATGAGTTTTCCCAACTTTGAGTTGACTCAAAATGTAAAAATTTGATTAGGGTTCCAAATCGATGGAAATTTTACTTTTTTTATCGCTATATTCTAGTTGTCGTTGTTGTGGGTGGGAAATCCCTCCTACGGACTAGCATTAAGGGTTTTATCATGCATGTAGAAATGACCTAAAGTCTCCTAATTTTTACCAACATCCCAATCATAAATCCCATTATTCATATGAAAATACAAGGTTAAAGAGATCCAGTTACTGTACCTTAGTTTCCGTGTTTGATGTCGATCTCTTTAACGTTTGGTCTCTCCTTGAATGAAACTCTCCTCCCAACACTGACCTGCATTCATAAAAGACAAACAAATAACTCCACATGCATATGATATATACACTAATGGGTTAGAGATTATATCAAAATATAATCAAATTTAAATATTGACAATCTCATATGGCGGGACGGGAAAAGTACTTTTATTAATCTCACAAGAGTAACCTTACAATAGTGAGATTGGCCACTGCACCTCGAATATAGTCTTGGGATCCTCTTAAAATGTGCGCCAACTGCTTTTGTATATGCTTCTCTTCACACAATAGTTGCAAAAGGTTGGGGCAAGGGGAATACTAAATCAAGTATAGTTTATTTTCTATGATTTTCCTCCTTCCAAATGGGACCCCTACCCCTTCTTTTATAGGCTAGAAATGGCTAGGTATTTGGTCATGTGACTGACTATGGGCGGTCAGACGGTTTAGTTAACTTACCCAAAACTGTGTGTTCCATCTGCAACTTTCCATTTTTCATGTTTTCTAGATATGCGCGGGTTGTAGTGGCTCAGCCAACATACACATGTGTGAAATAGTGGATAAGGGCGCATATGCCTTCAAAAAGGGTGTTTTTTAAGAAGCTATTCAGTAGTGGCTTGGAAAAGAAGGAAACTGAGATGGATTGATGCCAGGTAAGCATGTTTGGTGAAATTTAGGGTTATAACATATGCCACCTAATGTGTGAGGGCCGAAATACATTATCAATCTTCACCAACATACCAAAGAAGTGAGCCCAAGAACCAGAACTTGGGAGGTGGCATCTGCAAAATAGCAATTGTCTCACTGAGGTGGGCATACCCATGCTTGGAATGAAATAAAATCATGTCCACCAATCAAATACACTGTAGATCCATGTCATATAACTATATAAAGTGTAGCTGCAAGCAATACAAAGCGGATCTACATCTCAAAATAAAAAAGATATATATGCATAGTATCCATCTTCAAGAAGCGAATAAGGCCTAATAGCTAGAGATTAGGCCTTCAGATCTCGAGCAATAGCTTCAAAATACTCACAACTCAGGTAGGAGTGTAATATGAGTGTACGAATTCACTACCTAGAGGTCGTCGACAGCTTGTCAAGAACAAACTAGAGGATTTTGATGATCAGGTTGAGGGATTCATGGATTTCGAACAAAGACTTGATTGGGCTTTCAGGGTGACTGGGCATGAGGGTATGAGACAATATGTAGAGGGGGATGACTCAAGCTTGGTAATAACTTCCCTTGGACAATAGCATGACAAAATATGAGACTCGGGAAACATGATATTTTGACATCAGTTCACGATGCAGGAGGCACCTCAAACTCTCCATATGTTTGGAAGAATAAACAAACAGAGGAGGAAACAAATCTATGTAGAGAGAACAGATTCCTAAGGTCATGTTAAATCCCAAGGCTTGATGAACAAACGAAAGTATTTGCTTTATCCAAGGGCGACTCATTGTGCTGCCAATAAAAAGAAAATACTTTTCCCTTCCTCTTTTTGGGGTATATTTGATTTTTTTGTCTTTTTCAATAATTTTGGAAAGCTTGAAAAAGAATAAAAAAAATGATACATTACAAAGGAGGATTGAGTTTCATAGACATACTAGCTCCAAATGAACGAAACACATGGATGTTCAGGGAAAAGGGACACGTGCAGGAGAAGGACACTAGGGAAAAACCCTCCATGGGCCAAAGGTGTCAAGATGCAGAGGAAAAGTGATACGGGGCTTGTGTATAAGGCATGCTTCAAATGGTTCAGTTGAGAGCAAAATGGAGTTGGAATTAGGCCAAAGACACAGGTATGCAAACATGATTTAATAAGACACACAATGGTAACATCCTTCAATGTAACTTTAACAAGCCCAGAGAAGGTAAGATCGCCATTTTTTCATATTTAGAGAGTCTGAAAAAATGTAAAAGGAGACTCCATGGGTGTACCTTTTTCAAACATAGTCTATTTGGTTCAAAAAAGGGGTAAAATAGCACCAACCAGATGTCTATTCACAAACCATTTTAACGAGTGTGATAAAGACAAGATCACTCGACAATTTTTTCATTTTTAAGGAATCTGAAAAAGGCTTAACTATGGACTCCGTCCGGAACATTATTCTAGACCATTTTAACGAGTGTGAAAGAATAAGGTCACTCGACGATATTTTCAATTTTAGAGAGTCTGAAAAGAGATTAACTATGGACTTCGTGGGGGTTCCTTTTTCGTAAATTTAGTCCCTCAGGCCTGAAAAAGGGTTAAAATCATACCTGAGAATACTCTTCTAGGGAACTGAAGCTCCTAGAGTATACCTTTGTTCGTACGATTGACCATCCAGACTGAAAAATGGGTAAACTAGCACTGGATAGATGTGACTTCAAATTTCAGTTTAGTGAGCATGAAGTTCAACAAGATCGCTCGACAATCGTTTCATGTTTAGAGGGTCAGAAAAGGGATTAAAAGAAGACCCGTTATGTTCTGGGAGTCCCAAGGGTGAGGTCAAGAGTGATAATGCATCATGCACATGAATCTCAAACTCGTAATCAAGATAAAATAATAAGGACTCCTACACCTATAGTCATTAGTGACGACATGGACACCAAAATGCAACCAGGATCTACCTAGGGCATCCATGTTAAGGTAGGATCTACCACTAAAATACGACACTTTTAAAGCAAAAATTATGGTTTCATGTCAAAAATCGGTGGGATCGATCCTATGACATAGTGATAAATAAAACGATATGTAGAAAGTAGAGGTGGAATCCTAACTTAAATGAAAGAAGTTGGAAAAACGACCTTTTACCAAAGGACCTTTAAAAAGACCCAAATCTCCAAAAAGTTTCCCAATACCCAAAGTAACACTTATCATAACAATCCATAGAAAACTCCTGAACCATACTCAATGATGTTTAATTTAGAAAAAAATGACACCAAGGTCCAAAAAATGACAAAAAGTGGCCAAAAAAGTCTATAAATAGAATTTGGCAACTCATTATCACTATTGCAAATTGAGAAATTGACTAAAAGCCAAAAATACCCCTTTTTGAAAAGAATTGATTCCGGGAGCTTCAGTGGATGAAATTAACTTTCGATTGGACCAAGTAAGTACATAATACCCCCCCTTTCATTTCAATACTTTATTTAAGAATTTCTTTTTGTTTTTTGAGGGGGCATTGACCTTTAAAAAGGTCATCCCTACGTACACGCGGGCAGTCTTAAGACAACCCACATGTGCACATGTGTAGAGGAAAGTATGCACACGTGCACACGTGACTGTGTGCATTACAGCTCGTGTGTACCCTCTAAGATAAGAAAAATTTAAAGAATGCATGAGATAATCCCCCTTGTACTTGTCAATTGCAAGATGCATGTTCACTGGAGGGAGAGGGAGCATGAGTTTATTGATTTTTTGGTCAGTGAGGAACCTGCTGCTACTGTCGCATTGGTGGGATGTGGTTTGTTAAAGTTCTTCCAGTGTCCTTTAATGTAGGAAAAACCTAGGTTGTTGAGCGCCTTAGTTGATTGTTGGCATCCTGACGCAGAGGCCCTTATTCTTGAGGGACATTCTTTGACTCCAATGACTGAGGATATTTACTTTCTCACTAGCCTCTCAAGGAGAGGGGAACCAGTCAATTTTCTCACTTTTCCCTCGGCGCCACACAATATAGTAGAGTTTATTGGACTCCACTGTGAAGCCGATACAGATAAGATGGGAACTCAGGTGCCAATAAATAATATCTTAGACCTATCACTAAAAGTGATAGTTTTTCTTATTGGGTGGATTACAAGATCCGCAACTTTGCATCAAGCTTTCTGGGTGCACATAAATTGTGCAGTTCAGTGCTTAAATGCACAAGTTTTTGACTGGAGTACCACTTTACTAGAATGCATGAAGAGGAATCTTACAGAGCGTCGCATGTGTAGGCAAAGGAACTTTGGGTTTAGGACTATTCTTTGTGCTTTCTTCTTCGAGAGAGTACCGAGTCTTAGCTCGAGGGAGACAATACGAGGGCATATAGCCTCTTCTCCAGCAGTAAACAGATGGGTGGTGTTGTTTCCGTGACAAGGGGGGAGGGAGGACTATTGAGGCCTTCGATAACAAGTTTTTCAACTAGTGGTATAGGAAGATTCCAGTGATAGAGGACTATCCTTATGCCAAAATTGAATTTTCAAGGGACCTTGACATGGGTGTACCTCCTAGAGTGGCACGCAGAGAGTTAGGTATGCTTTTTTTTTTCTTTCTTTTTCAAATTTATTTAATTTTAATGTTTTATATATATATCATTTTTTGTATATACCAGAGTATCTGACAACTAAGTATGTGTTATGTGCAGATGTGGGGCCAGTGCATCCAACGAACTTCATGAGGAACATATGACATCCTCGACCAGAGGTAGGACCAACTGCAACTAGTAGACCAGTAGCAGTAGGAGGACCTCCAGCCAGAGAGGCTGAGAGAGTATTGAGATGGGTAGAGTGTAACTTTACCTCGCTCACTCGTACAGTCCCCATGGAAGAGATCGAGGATCTTCCACCATATATGCAGCCTCATGTAGTGGGGGCACCATGGATGTGGGTTTGACTTTTTCAATGTTTGGAAAACGTCGTTGATGATTATAACATGGCCAATAGGCCCCATCCTTAGTTAGATTGGATTTCTTACATGCCGAGGGCACTATTTGTGTTGTTCCTGAGTTTATTCTTTAAGGATATAAAGCATACCATCAAGGCATCCGTAAATGATTTAAAGGAATGATTTGAGAATCAAAAATCAAAGGAAGATTAAAGAAGAATTAGTTTCTCAACTACCTTTGTCTTGCTTCCTGTTGTTCTTGGATGCTAATGTCTTGCTCAATCGCAGCCCATGAACGTTCTAACTCAACCCGGTTAGTTGTTGTTTGTAAAATGGTATTAAATAAATTCAAGGCAATACTGGTTTGATCCTGAAGGCCTGGTTCAACATTGGGTTGTCTGCTACTTGGGACAGTCATGGATGATAAAAATTTATTTTTTTGTAAAAGGATTTTAATCAATTTGTTACTTCAAATTTCTAGAGATGAGAACAAGAAAAACAATTTTGAAATCCAAAACAATAATGTAAACACATTCGAGGCAGTTTTCTGGTTTTGTAACAATTTCGAGAATTGTAAACAACAAATAAACACTACAGAAACATATGAGGCTTTAATCAAGAAAGAATCTCATATTTCAATAGACAATGATGAAAGAAAAAACAAGGTTTCTAACAAGAGTTAAGTATTAAGGAACAAAAGTTTTACAGGTCTTAAAATTACTAAAAGTGATTTCAGAGGAAAAACTGTAAATCATTTGACATCCAAACCAATATGAAATATAAATCAATGATGTATATAACTTCAAATTGATTACTTGTTAGAAAAACATTTAAAGGAAAAAATTCAACAAAGTATAATAAACAGGGAGAAGACACATAGCTACAAAGTTGCAGGATCCAAAATATCGTTTGTGATCTATATTCTGATGTATTTGAAAACTGATATTACAAAATGTCTCTCTCCGAAAATTTCGAAGCCTTTTCTCGGCCTTTAAAAACTATATTTATACATTTTCATCAAAATTTCTCGTTGGTGACTAACCAACTTCCTAATATTACGGTTACATNCCTTTTCTCAGCCTTTAGAAACTATATTTATACATTTTCATCAAAATTTCTCGTTGGTGACTAACCAACTTCCTAATATTACGGTTACATAAAAATAATGTCAACCGTTTACAATTTCTTTCTAATTTCTAATAATAAAAACATTTAAAAAATGTTTTAAGTTTGCATTGACAAACTTCCTTTCTCCACTTCAATACACTGAACACATTTTCCCAAAAAATTCACAAATATCCTGGGAGCATCGGGTATCTCATTTGCTTCAAATGAGAAAAATCTTTTCTGCAATTCGGGCAAATGATTTTCTATCATCCTTTCTGTGAATTTAATAGTTTTCAACTTTAGATTTGAAGTCACCATCCACTTGTTGATCTCTGTTATATTTATCAATTTAATTTTAGCAATCTCTGTTTTCATTTTCTCCAGCTCATCTTTTAACCTTAACTGGTGCTTGGCAATATTAATTTCGCCTAATAATCCAGAACAGTCATCTGTTCCGATATTCAATGAATCTCTTTCTAAGAGATCGAAGATTCCCTGGCAATCCTCATTAACTTCTCTTGTGATTCATTTATATTCGGCAAGTTTTGCTTCCCACACTTTTATCATTATGTCCCCTTTAACCTATTCAGAAATAGATAATTTTTTAGTCTTTCCATTTTCTTCCTTTGATGAGAAAGCCACTGCCTTTTGAAAAGTTGTTCTAGCTGCTTTCGCCTCCCTTTCTTTCTGGAACACATTCTCCAAAGACTTATTTGATTCTTGAAAATAATTATGAATTACTCCCATATTCAAGAACACTTTCTGCTATTCTTCCTCTATTCTCAAATATATCTCCAATGCTTGTGTCTTGAAATTTTCGAGTTCTACTACCTGGTTAGTAATGGAAATAATATTATCTTGCAAATGTTTGTTTTCTTCTCCCAGCTTTCGAACCTGTTCTTGTGTGACCTGTATTAAGTGTTTTGCCTCATCCAAGTCTTTATTTAATTTTTGGATTTCTTGCATATCCTTTAGTCTAGCTTGTTCTAGACCCTTCTTTATTCCCCAACTAATATTTCTTTCATTTTCTTTTAGTTTGTCTTGCAACTGGATTATTATTTGGTCCTTCTGTTAAAGCATACTTGTTAAATTACCAACAGAATACATGTTTTCTGATGCTATGGCACCCATTGTACCTGCTAATTCTGTAGCAAATTCTCCATCCTTGAGTTTATTTCCATCCATAGTTTGGTCCTTTTGTTCAAGCATAGTTGTTAAATTACCAATAGAATACATGTTTGTTGATGTTATGGCACCCATTGTACCTGTTAATTCTGTAGCAAATTCTCCATCCTTGAGTTTCTTTCCATCTATAATAACCCTATGCCTTTTAATCGTTCCTTCTCCTCTTGGATGAATTTCCTGTTTCAAGACTGCTCTTTGCTTTTTACTGAAAAAGTAATCTGATGGGGGGATTTCATCTCTTGAAATCGGCTCTAGATCACTGACATATAAAAATCCTTCATGGGGGGTTCCAAAATTTGACTGTAATGGAGTTAAAGAGGTGACAGGACTACCAAGTTCTGTTAAAACTGTTCCTCCTATCTTTTCTGGAACATTCTTCATAATTTCTGGAATTGTTTCTGGCTCTTTTCCCTTATCCATTCCCATTTCTTTTGTTTGAGAACCCTCTGTATCTTGGGAAGGTATCTCGGTATTTTTCAAGTTACCTTTTTTATTTTCTTTATCCTGTATATTAGTTTCAAACCCTGGAGGGGGTCCTTGCTGTTCTGGTGATGGAGTCAAAATTTCACCCAGTAAACTCTTAGGTAGGCAACTTTGCCTATGGCTTTGAAAAGATGCGAATCCATTCTGTGAGTCAGGTGGCAAGGCCTGGAATCTATTCAAAACTTCTTCATAAGAATTAACATCTTTAAAAATATCATCATAATTAGATACTTCATGTTCATATGCCTTTAGATTACAATGTATGTAATGCCTACTTATTATTTGGTAGGGGTCATATTTTCTGTGCTCAATATTTACTAATTTCACTTCTTGTAGTGACTCAACCTCTACCTTAGAATGGCCTAAATTTGATAAAGAAAATTTCCCAACATGAACAAGGAAAGATGGCCATGCTTTTTTCTGAAGTGCTTTTAATTCCAATCCAAGACTGCCCTTGGCTATCAGATGAGCTACTTCTCTGCACACCAATCTATCTGGTAGGAATTTTGGGAGTGCGTGAGGGGGNAAACCCTAATATAGGAAAAATTTTCCTCAATAAACCAGTCGGCAACTGATTTAAGACTTTCTATGACTGCATTAGAAATGCGAGGGGGTTCGCATCCAAAAAATAATTTGTGCATAGGAATAATGACAAAATGACAAACCTCGTAAAAACCGTCTTTATCTTTTTCTTCCCAAAGGGCCGAGTGGTATTTATGAATGGGTTCTGGACATGAGATGCTCCAACTCCAATTCATTAATGGAAAGGGGGTCAAAAAACAAATTGCATCCATAATGTATGCATACATATAAAAAGGCACTGGTTGTCCCTTTGACTTGGCTGCTTTGTAATTTAAATTTCTTGTGTTAGGTTATTCGACAAAATTTTATGCCAGTTAAAACCATTTCCTTCTGAATCTTCCTCTAAAAAGGGTACCCAGTCTGCATGAAAGTGACAGGGATCTTTTCTCCCGAAAAGTCTGCATAACATAATGGCTATATAAACCATATATTCATTTAAGGAGGCTGTAGCATAAATCCCATGAGAATCAGCCCTAAACTTTGCTTCAGACCTCGCCCATCCTCTAATCATGTCGGGATATGTCTGGTCTGCCTCAATACATTCCTTTCTCTGAAACTCATCTAAAAATTCAGCATTAAANATACATTACTTGAATGTGCTCTGGCCTGAATGAGCTGACAATAGCTCCTTGCTCGTTTTGAATGCTCCTTGTTGGGACATCTACCTTATCCAGAGCCCAGCCGATCATATCAATGTATGCCACTAGCCTCGGATGCGCAACAATCTTATGAAGCTCAGACTCAGCTATGTCCCAGAAATGATTTTCGGAGTCAAGATGAGCGTTCTTTAATTCATATTGCAGTAAATCTGAGATTTGAGTCCACGATTTAATAGAATCTATAGCATGTGGAGTGGTATCAGAGATAATATCTCCTTCCTGTACGTCTTCATTCTTTTTAGGTGCCTTTTTGGGTGCCATGACTTCTGTGTTTAATTGGAAACCTGTAACAACAAATGGATGAATGAGCTCAGCTTAGAATGATAACACAGACATTCGAATGTAATTTTGAATATATTTAAAAATGACGAGATTTGCACAGCTGCCATGAAATTAAAGCTCTTAATGCAGAAGATATTTTACTGAGATACGCTTTTAATGTCCGTATTTAAGTACCTTCGGGTTTTGAAGAAAACGAGAAACCTACTTAATGGGTAAGTGAAACATAAATGAACACGTAAAGAATGATTACCATTAAACCTATTTTAGAAAGAAGATTGATTAGTGCTAATTATAGATTAAATCTGAAAACATCACTTTTCGGGGTTTCGGAAATCTTGATGTCGAAAGGTATGTTGTCGAAAAAGTCCGATCTCCGAAATCGCGAAATCGTGATGTTTTAATTAAGATTTAAACATTTTTATCACATTAATTAATTGAGATTAGACGCTATCGGGATTTCGAAAATCATGATGTCGAGAAGTATGTTATCAATGAAGTCTGATCCCCGAAATCGCGAAATCGCGACGGTTTGCCCTTTTTTAAATCGGATTTAATTCATTTTGATTAACTTACTAATCACAATTTAGACCGAAGCAAAATTAGTTTGATTTAAAGTAAACTGTGGATCAGGTTTTCGTAGTTCGGGATTTCGGGAAACATGATGACAGGAGATGTGATCTCACTGAAACCCGAATCCCGAAATCGTGACATGATTTTCTTAACTCTTAAACTTTCTTAAAAGAGAATTAATTAATTTGTGTTTTAATTAAGATTTAAACACATTGGGAAATCGGAGATCGGGATTTCACGATTCTATTTGCATCTAAAACTTTGTTTGCAGAAAACCTCGAATCCCGAAAATTCTTTTAAAGTTTAAATTTTAAAATCGTAAATTTAAAATTTCAACCTGTTTTAAATAATTTTTCCTAAAGTGTCGGAAAATTTGTATTTTTTGTAAACCTTTTTCCGTTCATTATCCAAAATAAACTGATAAAAGGGTATCGTGAATATAGAAATGACGAAATTCTTATTTTAGGAAAGCCAAAACCTGAAAAACACAAAAATAAAAATCTAGGCCTTGAGGATAAAAATTTAAGATCTGTTTCAACATAGGCTCCAACTGGGGACCTCATCTCCCTGTGGGATGAGGAGAACATGTAGACTCAATGCCTTCATTGGGTAAATGGTGTCAAGGGTTTATCACTGCTAAACTGCTAAAGGAGAGGAAAAAGAGATTTCATTCCAATCTTTGAAAATCTTTTCAAAACTTCTTATTTTCTTTAAACTCAGTTGTAGTCTTCTTCATAATATTCTCCTTCTCGTTCTGAATTTAAGTTAGTATTAAGATGATTAGAACAATCTTAGGAAACTCAACAGATTTGTAGATTTCGGCTTGCATCAATCGAAATAAAATTTATAATTTTTTTTTAATTAGGGAGCTCTATCTTGACTTAAGATGAATATCCGGTTTCGAAAAAATGATAAGTAGAAAAGAGTGATAGATAAGTATGACAAACTTACAGACACCTTAGATATTGCTTCACTACCAATAGGCCCGTTCAGTACCCCAGTGAAGTTATCTGTCCCTTTTTACTGAATTTCCTTTCACCGCTTCGAGTGCTAATTATATATTTATATTCAGATATTGCTTCACTGCCAGCAGGCCTGTTCAGTACCCCGGTGAAGTTATCTGTCCCTTTTTTATTTAGACGAGGGAAATCATTTAAATGAATTTCCTTTCATCGTCTATGGGACTAGATGGGGGCAATCAAATATGAATTTCCTTTCACCATCTGTCTTATAGTTAGCTTGTGCATACGAAGCGGGGGAAATCAGTGATACTTAAAATATCAGGGGTGGTTATTTGTGTAAAAATTTATAATAGAGGTTTGTCAACCTGTTTTGATTATTCTAGACCAATTTTTCTCAACTTTCAAAACTCCTCAGTTTGTAGAGAAAAAGGGAAAGATTATTTTTAGGGGTTTTCTTTTGAGCAAGATTAAATCCTCAGACAAACTGTTAAGAAACCTAAGAGAGTCAAAATCAACCCAAACATAACCACTTTTAGTCAGAGAATAAGAACTATGAAGACTGGTCTTACTGAATTTAATCATTTGTTGATTTCAAAGGTTAACACATAATCTTTCCTACTTTGATGAGAAAGCCCGAAAACATGAAAGATAGTAT
>JASDQU010354494.1:0-12043 GCA_032191745.1 Picea mariana
TAGTTAATAGGCCTGTCCTGGGTCATTATAATAGTCTTTTTGATATACAATTTAATTTTCAGTTTAAATGATTGGATAGGCCGAATCGGTTTCCCCACGAGGCGATTCAGGCGAATATGTTTAATTTTCCATACCATATCTAGTACGTCTGTGAGTCTGAGTTGGTTTCCTCTCGAGGAAACTCAACACTCCAACAACTTGAACTTAGGATGATACTGTATTTTTTGTCCATGACAGGTAATATATAGATCTCACTTACAAAAAAAAAATATTGTTGAATTCCTGTAAAAAAAAAAAAAAACATAAAATGTTTAGACAACGAGTGGTTCACTTTTGGAAGGATCCTTGTTTCCTGAGAATTCACTTTTGGAAGGATCCTTGTTTCCTGAGAATTCACTTTTGGAAGGATCCTCGTCTCTTGTGAATTGTTTATTCGATAATAAAAAGAGATCTGCATGAATAATCTTAAGCTTCATGCACAAGAGAGAAACTTAGACCATAGACTTGAGAAATTATTTGTGGATATTTATATTGGATTGAAATTAAATTTATGAAGCTTGATTTAAAATTATTGATTCATCCATTCTTATCATTTATCATTAAACTAATATATGAAAAATGTCATTGAACTATTTTCATATTCAAGGATACTTTAGGTGTCTAAGTATCAAGAACATAACCATATTGGGGGACTCCTTGTTGTTAATCCTACAGATGGTTTATAACACGCTCCCATCATAGATTCATTTGTCTACCGCATTGAAAAATATGCGGACTTTATGTAGGAATTTTGATAACTTGAAGTGGCTCCATGTGCTCCGTGAACATAATAAAGAAGTTGACTCCAGAACCGACTCTCGATTGTTAATACGACATATGGTTTATAACACGCTTCCATCAAAGTCTCTTCAGAGACATTCGATAAAATTGGAACGATATAGAGAATATTATTAGCATGCCCCCTACGCAAGGATAACACGTACAAATCAAGAAATGGTTCAAAAAAAATTTCTATTGGGTGTGACTTGCGTGGTTGGGAGGAAGGGTTGTTTTTTTTGACAAAAACAGGTAATGGATTTTTAATTAAAGTAAACAGTGGCGAAGCCACTGATGCGGTTGCAGAAGGACCGAGACATACTTTACTTAATCGGTTACATATCCTGGAGGCTATGCCTTCCTACCAGGGGATGGAAAGAGAAAAACTAACAGAGTCATTAACTGCGGAGGCTTCTATACAAAATGCCTTCTTCGCTGTAATGGTTTCAGATCTGCATTCCATGCTTCTGAATTGTTGATCAAATTACTTTGGATCATCCTGCTTGGGTTGGTCCCTCTCCGTATTCCATTCTTTGTTCAACTATTTCATTTTTTCTCCGAAATTGTTGACTCTGTTTTCAAACTCTTGTTTAGGATCTCTGAGTTCTTTGCGTAACTTCCCCATCTCCTCTGTTAGCCCGAATTTTGTTGTGATGATATCAACTTCGAGAATTTCCAAGTGTCTTCCAGCATCGATGTCTAAGTTCTTTAGAAAATTCAATTGATGATGCAGCATATGCTTGAGACGTTGCAGGTCTTCTTCCAGCGAATTCAACCTTTCTTCAGTAGTGGGTTTGTTGCCTGAGATGGACGCCATATCCTTCTCCTTCCTTGTTGCTCCTGGATTGCTATAGTTGTGCGCGCGCTTCTCTCTACCTCTGCTTGACTGTCTCTCTTGCCTTTGTATGCTCTGGGTATGAGGAGGCCCTTCCTTGCTTCCCTTTTTATCTGCAACTTCTTCTAGATTCGGCTCCCCTAAACGATTCACGCGATTTAGAGTGATGGCTTTCCCTAAAAATTCAACGACCAAATGATGTTTACGTCCATCCATTCTGACATTTTCTTTGTCTTTACTTGCCTTGGGTTCTCCCCTGTGTCTTGTCTCTTGTGCCTTATGGCCTTTCCAGCTTGCGCCCCTTTCAACCACCGGTCTTTTTCCCCAAGTCTCAAGGCAGATCCATTCTAGTTGTGATTCCATTTATTTGTAAGGTTCCAATATAAGAGCTAGCTCCTTTGTTGGCCTTTGCGTCTGCTGACGTGTTCGGACTTTGGAGGACATGGTAAAGCTTGTAAGTACGGAGACTTCCAAGGAGGAGCTGGATTTTCTCTAGAATGTGATGGAGTTTTACATTTTTCACTCTGTTACGGAGGATTAAGTCTTGGATTACTAACTTGGATTCCCCTATTATCACCAGATCTTGGACGTTGTAGTTAATTGCTTGAGTTAGTCCTTGCCAGACGGCCAGTGCTTCTGCTCTATTGTTAGATTTTGTTCCAAGTCCCCAGGCAAAGTTAAATTCCGGGTGACCTATAGGGCTTACTAGGACTCCTCCTCCACCAGCCGAACCTGGATTTCCTTTGGAGGCCCCGTCAAAGAACAAAATATGCTTGTTTTCCTTTCTCTTCCATTCGTCGAAATCTTGCTCCTCCTTCCGGATTTCCCAGATTTCTTGGTGAGAGTTGCTTCCTGTTTGTTGTTGTTGATCTTGGAGATTGAAATGTTCAATCCAAAGTTCCTCTTCTGGCTCCGGGGGCTTTGAGTTTTTAACTTTGTAGAAGTAGGGGGCGGTATCCCCAAAATAGGCCTTTATCTTGGTTACAACTTGGGCTGGACTGCTTTTGGTCTCCCTAAAAATCTTGTTATTTCATTCGAGCCAAATCTTCCAGAGTATAAATTTAGGGAGAGTTCTCCAAAGGGTGGAGATTTTGCCCTTTTTTGTTGTCTGGAAGGGACAGAGGGAATTCCAGTTTTGGAGCAGGATGTTGGCTTCTTGTGGGAGCTTGAAGGTGAAACCCAGGGCCAACTGCCAGACTTCCTTGGAGTAAACGCAGCTTAGGAGCAGATGGTCTGTGGTTTCCTCTTCTTGAATACAAAGGGGACATCTATGAGGACCTTCCCATCCTCTTCGTTTTAAGTTTTCTCCAATTAGAATACCTCTATTAGCCATGGTCCAAACAAACATGTCTATCTTTGGGATAGATTTGGCGGTCCAAATTGCTCTCCAAATTGTTGGATCTGGGGGGATGTTAGGGACAGAGACTATGTGTTGATACCCAGCTGCTGTAGTGTAAATTCCAAAGCGTGTTCCCCAACCTCTTGTATTTTTTCCTTTCTTTTAGGAGGGATTTCCCTTGTAGGCAGAACTTCAGAGTGTTCCAGTCCTCTTCTAAGTTTGGAGGTATGTTAGCCATTCCCCAATTTTGTCAATATTTTTGTTCATCATTTCCCCAAACTGAGATATCCCACAAACTATTTAAATTCTGAGTTTTCATCCACACTTTGAGCTGGTTAAGATCCTATCTCGAGCCTAGAGGTGGGTCTCCCATTATTGAGTCTTCCCAAACGTTGATCACTTTTCCATTTCCTGGTATCCAGGTAAGTTGAGGGCTAAAGTGTTTCAAAGCTTTCTGACATAGTGAGAATATTGGGGATCCTTTCTCCACCACAGCTGGGCGATCTAGGCAATTTTTCCTTGGGCCTCGAAAGTACTTCCTCCAAAGCGCTTTTTTACTCCAGGAAGGGGTCCCTGTGATTAGGTTCCATAGTATCTTTTCTCCTGAAGCTAGATTTTGTGCCTGGATGTTTTTAAAATGAAGGCCTCCTTCTAAGATAGGCTTGGAGACTTTTTCCCAGCTTATTAGATGCAATTTTTTCCCTGATTGATTTCCTCCTTCCCAAAGAAATATACTGAACAGTGTTTCGATTTTCTGGATCATGGAAACAGGGGCAAGTAACAGGGAGCTTTGGTAGATCGGAATGCTTGCTAGAACTGCTTTGATGAGGACCACTTTGCCTGCAAGATTTAGCCAGCTTGTTCCCCATGAGTTTATTTTGTTTTTTAACTTGTCTATCAACAGGTTCCAGTGAGAATCCTTTGGATTGGATTTGAAAATTGGGACTCCTAGGTATTTAAAGGCCTCCCAGTTGGTGCAGCCTTCCATTCCTAGAATTCTAGAGATATCTAGCATTTCCCTTGGTGTGATGTTCCATCCAAAGATCTTGCTTTTAATCAGACTTATGGCGTTGTCGGAGATTTCTGTGTAGAGATCTAACTCATTTTTGAATTTNCTCCTCCCATCAGCAACGTGTCATCCGCAAATTGGGTATGATTTATGTCCTTTACCCCATGGGTTATCCTCAGGCCTAAGAGGTTTTTATGCGTCTGACAATGGTCTAATTGGAAGCTTAGCATTGAGGTTTGGTGGCAAAAAGAAGAGGAGAAAGGGGGCAGCCTTGCCTAAGTCCTCTAGAGGCTTGAAAGAACTTAGTGGTCCTTCCATTCACTAGCAGTGCTATCCAGGGGGAGCCAATGCAAGCTTTTATCCAGTTTATAAATGTTGGGGAAAACCCAAAATTTTCCATGACTCTGAACAGGAAGTTATGTCTTACCCTGTCAAACACATTAGCAAGATCGAGCTTTATAATCATACCTTTGTCTTTCCTTCGGATGTTGGAGTGTAGAGCTTCTTGAACTAGGATGATATTGTCCACTATATGTCTGCCTTTTATAAACCCACCTTGGTTTTCAGGGATGATTGCCGAGAGTATTTTTTTTATTCTGGTGCCTATTACTTTTGTGAGGATTTTGTAACTTGTGTTACATAGGGAGATTGGCTGGAATCTTCCAAAATTGACTGCTCCTTTTTCTTTTGGGATAAGAGCAAGGAAACATGAATTTATTCCTCCTCCTAACTTGTTGCAAGTTTGAGATTTCCGAATCAGTTTCGTAAGGTCTAATTTGATTATATCCCAACCGTGTTGAAAGAATCTGGCTGTGAAACCGCTAGGACCTGGGGCTTTGTATGGGTTCATTTGATCAAGTGCCTCTTTTATTTCTTGCTAGGTTACTGCCTTTGTTAGACTCATGTTGACTTCTTCTTGGATGAGGGAAGGGACGAGTGAGAGGGGGTAAGATTTAGAGTCGATTGCAGACTGTTGAGTTTCTATGTAGACAGTTTCGAAAGCGTCTACCGCAGCTACTTTTATGCTTTCAAAATCTGTTATTGTTTGGTTTTGAACCTGAATTTTCGTGACTTTCTTGTACTGCTTCCTTGCCTCAGCTTGTTTGTGAAAGTAGCTAGTGTTTTTATCTCCTGCTTCCAACCAGAGGCTTCTCGATTTCTGTCACCAGTAATTTTCCTCCTCTCGATAGGCTTTGTATTAATTTATTTGGAGTTGGTCTTCTTGATGCAAGATTTCTTGGGTGATTTCCCGATTTTCCATTTCAAGATGATGGTTCCCTAGTTGCTTTTGGGCTTCTTGGTGAATTGCAATTGGGTTTGAACGGGTTTTTACCCTAGACTTTAGCGATGCCTTTAGTCTCTTGAGTTTTTCTTCCCAAACAAAGAAGGTTGAGCCTCTTACTGTGTCATTCCAGATTTTGGTAACTAGCTTCTGGTAGCCTTCATCATGGATCCAGGCTGGATTGAATCTGAAAGGGATTGGTCCTAGATTCTTGTCAGGTGAGATTTCTAAGAGGATTGGTCTGTGGTCTGACACACTATGCAAGAGGATCAAATAGGAGGGTGTGAGGCCCAGAAGTAAGAAGGATCTTTGGAATAAGAACCTGTCTAATCTAGCAGCTATGTGCCCCGAGCCTACCCTATTGTTTGACCACGTGTATTTACCTTTTGTTGGTTTGATGTCTTCCAACTCCCAATTGGACCTGATATCTTCTACCCATTCTCTTGTTGGGTCTCGCACAATGGAGCCACCTTTTTTATCGGTTAGAGCTAGGGTCACATTTATATCCCCCTCGATAATGATATTATCTAGATCCTTTAGCTGCAGGTAATGTTTTAGGGAATCCCAACAAATTATTTTTTCCTCTAACAGGACTGGCACATAAAGATTGAAGAGACTTACCAGTTGGCCTATTTCTCTGTGAAGGAGGCTGGTGTAGATCCAGTGCGTTCTTGCTTCAAAATTGACTAGGTCGAACTTCATAGTGTTCCAGAGGGTGCCTATACCTCATGAGGCTCCTCTTGTGCTTTCTTCTATTCCCTGGCTTATTTTCCAGAGTGCTTTTGTTGTTTTGATGAAGTCTTGCTCTTCCATCTTGGTCTTCTAAAGCAGTAGGATATTGGACTTAGAGGTTTTTATGATATCGTTTAGTGCTTCTTCCTTCATTTTGATGTCGAACCCCCTACAATTCCAGGATGTTAGTTTCATGATTTACCTGGTGGGGATGTGTGGGATCCTTGAAGAGCCTTGGAGTGATTCCTTGTCTGTCTTACACTGATCAGTTGTCTGATTGTTGGTTGCGAGCCATTCAGGACGTCTTTATATGTTTCCTTATCTCTTTCTTCTTTTCTTGATTTTCTTCCTCTTCCTACTTTCTTTGGGGTGACCAAGGTATCACTTGCCCCTTCGTATTCACTTTCTGAGGATACCTATCCTTCCTCTATGTCCGGATCCACGTCCTTTCCTGCTCCAATCTTGGCTTTCTCTTCTTCTATCTCTGGGGCCAACATCTCTATGGTTTCTTGGTTTGATTTCCCATGCGGTTCTTCGGCTAGTGGACCTTCCTAAGGAGCTTCTCCTGTCATTGTTCCTGCATGATTTTGATCCAACAGTCTGAATTTGTTTTATGTCCTTACTTCTGGTTGGTTTCCTCGTTCTGTGGGTTGTGCAGGGGTTGTCTTATTGTTCCTTGGTCCTTTTTCTCTGGATGAAGCTTTCCCTTTCCTTGGTTGTTGCCACCCTTCTCCATTTTCTTTCTCCTTGCTTGTGTTTTTAGGGTAGTTTCGTTGGAAATGGCCTTATTCGTGGCATCCTCTGCATTTGAAAGGTAACTTCTCATAATCTAGCTTCTGATAGTGATGCCATTCTCCAACCTTTAATTTGATTTCCTCTGAAGGCCCACCTCTAGATCCACTTCCACACAAATGCGCACGTAGGAGTATTGATCTTTAGGATCCACTTTGTCAATATATTGACCTAGGCCATTCTCGATTGCCTGGAGCGAATAGGGGTTCTAACAGTGGATAGGGAGATTGGGGAGTCTGACCCAGACGGGGACATCCTTGGGTACTTCGACCGCCGGGTCAAAGCTTGGTGTCCAACGATTCAGGTATAGCCCTTATGTGCCCATGAAGTACGACCCATTTCTGAAGATGAGATCTCTGTCTTCCTAGGAGATGAATTCGAAGATGAAGAATTCTCTTCCCACCACATAGCAAGTTACATTGCTCTTGATCAGCGGTCACCAGTTTCTTTGGATCCAGTTATCAGTGGTTCGGGATGATGTCCAAAGCCCCATGAATTATTCGACCAATCCATGGTCTGACAGAGAGATTGCTACACGCATTGGGTGATCCAGGGGTAGATCAATTTCGAGGATCAAATCGAGCTTCTTGACGAAGCTTGGGGGTTTAGCGGGGGGAAGATTCTTGCCTTGGGAGGCCAGGAGATTACGGAAGGAGGCTGCAGGAGAAGGAGGGGGCAGCAGCGCCCCTCCTCCAGGGGCTTCCATAACAACAGCAGGGGAGCTTCAGCTGCGAAAACCCTAGGTGGTTCTCAGCAGCCAATTTGGGGAGGAAGGGTTATTACCCTCCCCACCCAGGTTCAATTCCTTGCAAGTGAAAAGTGATGTCCTTAAATGGGTCTATATGATGCTCTTGTTGTTGAGCCCCCAATATTATTAATGAAAAGGATTCAAGCTTTATGTGAGAATTTTGATAATTTGAAATGGATCCATGTGTTAAGTGAACACAACAAAGAAGTTTACTCGAGAGCCCACTCTCGGTTGTTAATTTGACATATCGTTTATAACATGCTCCCATAAGATATTCATTTTCCTACCACATTGAAAAGAATTCGAGCTTTATGTAGGAATTTTGATAACTTGAAGTGGCTCCATGTGCTCTGAGAACATAACAAAGAAGTTGACTCCAAAACCAATTCGGAGGATTTGGGCTTTATGTAGGAATTTTGATAACTTGAAGTGGCTCCATGTGCTCCGTGAACATAACAAAGAAGCTGACTCCTAGCCAATTCAGAGGATTCTGACTTTATGTAGGAATTTTGATAACTTGAAGTGGCTCCATGTGCTCTGTGAACATAACAAAGAAGCTGACTACAGAGCCAATTCGTAAATTTTAAAACATGGGGGGTTATCAAATTTCTTGTATACATCAACCATTCCTTAGTCATTTTAACATTTTGACATTCAGATCATCACATCAATGGTTCCCACGTAGCTCACATCACTTCACTTCACTTCACATCCCATCCCATCCCATCCCATCCCCATCCCCATCCTCACCCCCTGGACAAATTTATATAATCTCCACTCCATATAATAATTCCTCCAGTGCCACTATGGATCAACAAGGTCGGATAATGGTGATTTCGGGTTCCTACCTCCAGTCATTCTATGTTCTTCCCATGTCCGAAGAAGTTGACTCTTGGAGCTTCGGTCATGGTCCACCCTCCTGTTTAACTTTTTTTTTCAAGTCCGTCATCCTTTTTGAGTGATTATGGGTTCGTATCTCTTTTCGAGTGATTCCATTTGGGAATTAAGTAATTGGAACAATTTGGTAGTTTGGTTCGGGATTTATTGTGGATCTTCCCTTCTTTGGTCATCAAATATTTTCAATTCTCTCTCTGGCATTTTGCAGTGGTTTGTAGTGCAATTTTTGTTGTGCATCAATCGAGGGTCTTGGATAACCTACTTCAGTGTTCAAAATTTGGTAAATTTGATTCATTCTTACAGGATTGTGCCCCTTTGGAATTCCCATATCCTTCCAATCATCTTTGTTAAGGCGTGTCTTTTTTGGGCCTTTCTTATCTGCAACTACTCAAGCTCTGCAATCTCTAGTAATTGGCATAAAACTGTGAAGTATAGACTCAAACAAGACCTGGCATTCCTCTCCTTCCCTTCATCATCTTGAGAAAATCCTATCTGAGTTGTTCTCTACTCTCCATATCCATATCCAAGAGCAGAAAAACTCAAATCAAACTATCAGTCTCAAAGTCAACTTGTTAATGGGGATAATGGTATCTCAATAGGCAAATTTGGAATCACTGGCAACAAATATTCACGAACTCAAACAAATTCAAGACACAAAGTACTTCGGATAGTAGCAGGACTTGAAGATGTCTACCCCGACCCCCGATTCATCATGGATTCATTTGGGTCTCATTCATGTTCACTCAGGAATTGGGCTTCAAAAAATCTTTTCTCAGCAAGACAACATGGCCAAACCAAAAGATAAGAACAATTAGTGCTTTTACATCTACCTATTATGATGTTTTTTAGTATGCTTAGCCACTTTTTGGTTGTCATTCTAGAACTCTGGATTTCTATTATGTACTAGACAATTTGTAATTGGCTAGCAAGATGGTGCTTTCAGGACATACAACAGTCATACGATGATTGGTTCTCTTTTTAACCCCTCCTTTGTATACCTCGGTACCAGTTTTTTTAATAAAATCATTTTACCAATGCTTGTTAAAAAAAAGTCTTTCGAACTAGAATTCATTAAGTGGTTGATTTCTCTATGTGATTTTACTAACATGGCTAGATATTTTGATACCAAGTCTTGAGGAGATCAAATCAAGAAGTTCAAATTAGAATGTGTAATATTCTTCTACATTTTATCCCATCCTCTCTCCAATTTTGATCAATGTTCGAAATTATGCTACTTATCGTTAGTTAACATATTATGTGTGTGTCGTAGTCACCATTTAACGCATATCACGCTAGAGGCATAGATACTTCTCTCTAGTGGATAATTTCTTAGTGGAAGGATTGATCTTACCTTTCCTCACATAAACAACACTTATTTATTGTTTTGAGATTGCCACTTGCCATGCTCTCACATCTAAATATATCATTGGTGCAATGACTTTCATTTTCCAATTTCTTGGTTATGAGAGAATGCCACTTTGAACTGTTGGAAAACATGAGCCCATGGAAAATATAAACTGCAACACAAATCAATTGTGAAGGAATAATGGAGAAGATAAAACAATATAATACAATAGGCATTCAACAAGACATGGATTTACATGGTAAAACCCTGAAAATATGCCAAGGAAACATCCACGGGGCAAGGTATCGATATTCTTATTGCTCATAGGTAAAGATTACAATATGCCCACAACATGTTTACAAAACTTGCCAATGTCTCTTAGGGCTATACAAATATATATTGTCTTCAACATAACTGTCATTGTTACCTGAACTACCATTGATTCAAGAACTGACACTGTTACATGAACCACCACCATTCACCAATTTTTATTGTTCTCACAATTCGAACAATCTCCACCTTGACAAAAATTTACCTAATACCTTGTCCAAACCCATTCATCACCTTTTCTGCAAGACAAGAGAAGCCAAACAACATGTCGCTTGAGGCATTTTACAATAGAGTTATCAAACCTTTAAATATGCTTCATCAATACATATAATACCATGGGAAAATACCATATTGAGATGCCAATACCATGGACTTGTAAACCACCAACAATAAACCCATAAATGACTATATCAAGATTATCTTATCTACTCTAAGACTAAGTCAAGATTAACCCAACTTTCCCCCCTTTAAACTAGATTTGGGATATTCACCTACCCCCCCAAAAGTTTATTTACCAAGTATCCATGAATACAACATCCCCCCTATCACCTATGTCTACATCTAGAATTTACCGGTGAACTATAAAACCAGGGGTACGCATGCCTAAATTGGTCTTATAGCCATATGCCCATTTTACATGTGATAAAAAAAAATAAACTCCATAAAAAATAATAATTTATAATCGTATGCCAAAGCACGAGATACTATGAAACATCAACTAGCTTTATTACCAACATCCCTCCTGCTCCATTTACGATTAGCCGAATTAAACACTCCTTCACTGATTACTTCTTCCTCGATGTGCTTTTGCCAATGCTTCACATTAATCCTTGTAATGCATTTCCATGTGGCATTTTACCATGATTCATATACCCATGAACCATTCTTCATTTTGTTTCTCCCATGCTCCCAACATCATACCACTCTTGTGAGAGGGTCCAAGTCAACCCATGCTCTCATACCACTTGTTGGAAAATGTGAGCCCACAAAAAATATAAAGTGTAGAAAAAATTGATTGTGAAGGAATAACGAAGAAGATAAAACAAGATAATAAAACAATCATTTAACAAGACATGGCTTTACGTGGTAAAACCTTGACAATATGCTAAGGAAACATCCACGGGGAAAGGTATTGGTATTCTTATTGCTTAGAGCTAAATATTATAATCTTCCCACAATGGGTTTACAAAACTTTCCAAATGCCTCTTGGGGCTACACAAATATATATCGTCTTCAACATAATTGTCATTGTTACATGAAATACCATCGGTTCAAGAACTGCCACTGTGACATGAACCACCTGTTGGCAAATATTGAACAAACAATGAATGCGTGTTGATGATTGTTGTCTTTGATGGAAACAACAGAAATGGCAGGATATGAAGGATAAAACCCCTTGGGGATTCGGACGTAAAAGCACATGAGGAACAACAAATAAGAAAACATGTGCATTGAAGAAAACACACGCAGCAGAAGTTTACAGAGAAGAAGGAAGATAGACGAGATCGTTGGATCCCATTCAAATTTCCCGAAAGGCCGATAACCGTCAGAGTTGCAGAAGTTGCAAGGGAGATAAATCATCGGAGATTCGGGGATCGGGACTTTGAAATGTCCAGTTCACTCGACAACGAAAACCCCGAAATCGCGATATGCAATTTCGCGATTTGATCTCAGCCGTTAAAGAAAGCATGAGATATGGACCATTGATTCTCCTCATCGGAGTTTCGGGGATCGGGATTTCATAATGCAAAGAACACAATGCAACGAAAACCCCGATTTCACGATATGCGAAATCCCGACTAAATTTGAACCGTCAGATCAACATGTGATCTAGACCGTCGATCTAATTCATGACAGTAGTCCACATCAGCTAGGGACACGTGGCACAACCAGAGAATGACAGGTGTCAGGCAGATCT